>OZ024908.1:11882146-11944790 GCA_964017125.1 Flabesymbios commensalis
CCAGCAATGATAATTAAATCAGAGGGTCCAGCCTTGACTCCTGCTAGATAAGGGTGGATCCAGAATTGTGATAAAAGGGAGTCGCATGGGAATTTAGCTGTGTATACGCCAAAAATGTTAAATTTAGGTAGCACAACTATTCTTAAGTCCTATCTGAACAGCGTGGGAATGTTTTAGTGCCAAATACCGATAATTTGGTCATATTAAGTGATAGTTATAAAGTCCGAGTTTAGAATATCACTTTATATTTGCCGGAATTAAAGCTGTCCATCTTGTTTTCTATACTGTTTACCGAAATAATGTAAATTTAACCAATGCTTTAGCCTCATTAGAAAAGACCACATGTCCCAAATTCAAAACCAAACCAATTATTGATTCCACCTGTGGCCACCAGCAATGATAATTAAATCAGAGGGTCCAGCCTTGACTCCTGCTAGATAAGGGTGGATCCAGAATTGTGATAAAAGGGAGTCGCATGGGTATTTAGCTGTGTATACGCCAAAAATGTTAAATTTAGGTAGCACAACTATTCTTAAGTCCTATCTGAACAGCGTGGGAATGTTTTAGTGCCAAATACCGATAATTTGGTCATATTAAGTGATAGTTATAAAGTCCGAGTTTAAAATATCACTTTATATTTGCCGGAATTAAAGCTGTCCATCTTGTTTTCTATACTGTTTACCGAAATAATGTAAATTTAACCAATGCTTTAGCCTCATTAGAAAAGATCACATGTCCCAAATTCAAAACCAAACCAATTATTGCTGCCGCCTGTGGCCACCAGCAATAATTAAATCAGAGGGTCCAGCCTTGACTCCTGCTAGATAAGGGTGGATTCAGAATTGTGATAAAAGGGGGTCTCATGGGAATTTTCAGAGGGTCCAACATTGACTCCTGCTAGATAAAGGTGTATTCAGAATTGTGATAAAAGGGGGTCCCATGGGAATTTAGTTGGTCCTACGCCAAAAATGATAAATTTAGGTAGCAGAACTATTTTTAAGTCTTACTCTTATCTAAACAACGTGGGAAGATCATATTAAGTGATGGTTATGCAGTTTAGTTTATGCAAAGGCTTGACCCCCCCCCCCCTCCCGGATCCGCTGCTGATGTTAATGGACACAGCGTATGTCCACCCTCGCTGTATTATGTGTGTCCACGCTCTAATCCCTAAAGTGCTCAGTTGTTTTCAGCCTTTTTTGTGTTGTTTACCCCTTTAATAGCCAAATTATTCTATTTGAATTTTCACCCACTTGAAGTTGTGTCTCGCTGACGCGATCCACAACTTCAAGTGAGTGAAAATTATTCGGATTTGAAAAATGTAGTTAACTGTTTTCAAATATTGCTGATTAATGTCACATTTTATCTTTAACATGTTCAATAGGTGGTACATAATGTGCTAATAAAAAATGAAAACCGGAATATATGCGGCACCGGCGGTTAAAGGGTTAACCCTTAAAGCGCCGAAATATTTTTGTATAAACCATGGAGATCAGATGTGTTTTTTTCAATTTGAAATTATCATAAATGTCTTAGTTAGCTCTTTCTGCTTCTGAATACCTGTATTATGGGTTCACGGCCATTATAAATATGTTTACTTTTAGAGTGCGGGGATCGACTTTAGACGTCAGATAAAATCGTCATATTCTAACGTCTAAAGTCGATCCCCGCGCTGTAAGGTTTAGCAACAATATTTGAAGGAGGAATGCGAATTAGGTTGGCAGGGTTGGCGCATGTTTAGCTTGAAATGATACCTCTCGCCCACGGAATCTCACCTCAATATCTTTACAAGTGAACAGAGAAAACACATTTTGCTTCTATAAAAAAAACTGGAGTATCGAAGCGGAGAATGAACCCGAAAATCCATCGTGTATGGCTGGAGTGTTAACTACTACATCATTAATTATGAGCATGTTAGTTAGGTGGATTTGTGAATAATACCCAGAATACAACGAAGGGAATGATCGTCGAATCTGAATTAGTGGCTTAGAAAATGCCTTAATTGTTCCATAAAAACATAAAATATTTGAATAAATTTGGGAATACTACACGCAGTGGTAATATGGAAATGGTGAAAATAGTTTTAAATAATTTTAGTGATTTATTTCTGATTTCTTCTAGGTTGCCAGTTCAGAAACAGAAGTCGTTGACAATATGGTATTTTAATGTTGGATTAACGACTGCGACATTGGCCCGACATTAAACCAGCATTAGGCCAACCTCGCGTGTCTCAGAAAACACGGATCCAATGTTGACTTAATATTGGCCCATCGTCTGCGACGCTTGGCCAACATTAAGGTGTTTATGGTAGCGAGATGTGGACCGCACAGTATAAATCCTGGTGGTGTTCATGGTATTATAGAGACACGAGGACCGCATAAATATAAAGCGATGTTCATGGTATAATAGAGAGATGGGGACCGCATAATATAACCCTGGTGGTGTTTATGGTATAATATAGATAGTAGGACCGCATAATATAAACCCTAGCGGTGTTCATGATATTATAGAGACACGAGGACCACCTAATATAACTCTGGCGATGTTCATGGTATAATAGAGAGATGGGGACCGCATAATATAAACTCTGGTGGTGTTCATGGTATAATAGAGAGATGGGGACCGCATAATATAAACCCTGGTGGTGTTCATGGTATAATAGAGAGATGGGGACCGCATAATACAAACCCTGGTGGTGTTCATGGTATAATAGAGAGATGGGGACCGCATAATATAAACCCTGATGGTGTTCATGGTATAATAGAGAGATGGGGACCGCATAATACAAACCCTGGTGGTGTTCATGGTATAATAGAGAGATATGGACCGCATAATACAAACCCTGGTGGTGTTAATGGTATAATACTTATAGAGAGATGGGGACCGCATAATATAAACCCTGGTGGTGTTCATGGTATAATGGAGATATGGGGACCGCATAATACAAACCCTGGTGGTGTTCATGGTATAATAGAGAGATATGGACCGCATAATATAAACCCTGGTGGTGTTCATGGTATAATAGAGAGATGGGGACCGCATAATATAAACCCTGGTGGTGTTCATGGTATAATAGAGAGATGGGGAACGCATAATACAAACCCTGGTGGTGTTCATGGTATAATAGAGAGATGGGGACCGCATAATATAAACCCTGGTGGTGTTCATGGTATAATAGAGAGATGGGGACCGCATAATATAAACCCTGGTGGTGTTCATGGTATAATAGAGAGATAGGGACCGCATAATATAAACCCTGGTGGTGTTCATGGTATAATAGAGAGATGGGGAACGCATAATACAAACCCTGGTGGTGTTCATGGTATAATAGAGAGATGGGGACCGCATAATATAAACCCTGGTGGTGTTCATGGTATAATAGAGAGATGGGGACCGCATAATATAAACCCTGGTGGTGTTCATGGTATAATAGAGAGATGGGGACCGCATAATATAAACCCTGGTGGTGTTCATGGTATAATAGAGAGATGGGGAACGCATAATATAAACTCTGGCGATGTTATGGTATAATAGAGAGATGGGGACGCAATACAATAGACCCCGGCGTTGTTCATGGTATAAGAGAGATAGTAGGACCGCATAATATAAACCCTGGTGGTGTTCATGATATAATAGAGAGATGGGGTCCGCATAATATACACCCTGGCGGTGGTCATGGTATTATAAAGAGTGAAGACCGCATAATATACACCCTAGTGATGTCATGGTATTATAGAGATAGTAGGACCGCATAAAATAACCCTGGTGGTGTTCATGGTATTATAAAAAGCGAGGACCGCATACTATACAGCCTGGTGGTGTCATGATATTATAGTGATAGTAGGACCGCTTAATATAACTAACCCTGGTGGTGTTCATGGTATTATAAAGAGCGAGGACCGCATAATATACACCCTAGTGGTGTCATGGTATTATAGAGATAGTAGGACCGCATAATATAAAGCCTGGCGGTATTCGTGGTATTATAAAGATAGGAACGCATAGTATAAACCCTAGTGGTTTCATGGTATCATAGAGATAGGACCGCATAATATAAACCCTGGTGGAGTTCATTGTATTATAGAGAGAGGACCGCATCATATAAACTCTGGCGTTGTTCATGGTATCATAGAGAGATGGGGACCGCATAATATAAGCCCTAGTGGTGTTCATGGTGTTATAGAGAGAGAACCGCATTATATAAACCTGGCGTTGTTCATGGTATCATAGATAGATGGGGACCGCATAATATAAGCCATGGTGATGTTCATGGTGTTATAGAGACACGAGGACTGCACAATATAAACCCACCGGCGGTGTAAATGTTATAATAGAGATAGTAGGACCGCATAATATAAACCCTGGCGGTGTTCATGGTATCATAGAGAGAGGATCACATAATATAAACCCTGGAGGTGTTCTTGGTTTTATAGAGATAGTAGGACCGCATAATATAAATCCTGATGGTGTTCATGGTATACTAGAGATAGTAGGACCGCATAATATACCCCCTGGTGGTGTTCATGGTATTATAAAGAGATAAAGGCCGCATAATACAAACCTGGGGGTGTTCATGGCATAATAGAGAGATGGGGTCCACATAATATAAACCCTGGCGGTGTTCATAGTATTATAAAGAGAGGATGACAGCATGATATAAACCCTGGTGATGTTCATGGTATACTAGAGATAGTACGACCGCATAATCTAAACCCGGTGGTGCCCCTGGTATAATAGAAATGGAAGGACCGCATAATATAACCCTGGTGGTGTTCATGTTATCATAGAGACACGTGGACCACATAATATAAACCCTGGTGGTATTCATGGTATTATAGTGAGATGGGGACTGCATAATATAAACCTTGGCGGGGTTCATGGTATTCAAAAGACCACATAATATAACCTCAGGCGGTGTTCATGTTAGTATAGAGAGAGGAGAACCGCATAATATAAAAT
The DNA here is from genome assembly GCA_964017125.1 of Flabesymbios commensalis. NCBI lineage: Eukaryota > Metazoa > Annelida > Polychaeta > Terebellida > Flabelligeridae > Flabesymbios > Flabesymbios commensalis. The sequence goes on from OZ024908.1 coordinate 11,887,103, forward strand.
CAGGCGATGTTCATAGTATTATAGAGAGAGGAAGACCGCATAATAATGACAGCGCTGGTAACAGGGCGTGGAGGTTGCTGGGCTGTTGTTAGGTGTCACCACTCCTATATGGTGTGCAGTGACCAGTCAAGCACAAGTAACAGTCTGGATAAATAAGGCAAGTTACGGCCGTTTGCCTAGAAATGATTGCTAGCTCTCGTGCTGTGATAATAATTCGTAATTTGGATTTGCATTTTTAAAAGCGTGCACGCCGAAAACGAAGGGCTGCGTCTAACTTATTGGAATATCTCATGCTTGCTAGTTCTCGTGTTGTGATTTTAATTTTTAATTTTACACGCAGACGTTGAGATAAATTATAAATCATATAACGAGAAAGGTCAAACACATACAAACGAATCGATAGCAACAGAGAGGCTAGAATAGGCCTACACAATTGAAGCATTCAATAACTTTACCACGACCATGTTAATTTAGATCCTTAAGAAGTCATACTTGAAAGAAAATATTATTAAAAAAATAATATTATTGTAAGAAAATGAGCTGAGATAAGTTTAGCTCTCTTCTTTTTTAGAAGATAAAAATGTAGTAACTACGAAAGGTGTCAAGCAATTTTATACAAACTTTCAACATATGTGACATTAAAATGCATTTTTAATATCCTTAATATCCACAACATCTTTACAATTTGTTATATGGAAAATAAGAATCTTTTCCACGATATTTTAATAAAAACGCAGCAAATACATTTGAGCCCTGGCGATATGAGGCTGAGCATGCTACCTCCCAGTCACGGAGGCTCCGCACAATCGTTACGAGTTAGCGTGGAAGAAACTTTTTGTTTCTTTGGAATCTGAATGTCTGAACTGGGTACTAGCCGAGTAAACAACGTCTCTGGGCGAGCGCTTTTTTCTGAACACTTTTTAAACACGCAAGTACTTAACATAGCTACCTCAAACGTTATATTTGACTTGTTCATAAGGGCTGTTACACGGAAATGTGAACCGTTTCCTACACACGGCACCCCTCTTTACCCTAAACAAACTCAGGCACAATAAACTTAATAGGCTCATGGCCTCCGGCCCGGCCTAATAATATGTTGTTCACACAAGTAAGGTTTGCATCATGCCGTCATTAGTCAAAAATACGTTGCTCACACATATACGCATTACATTACACGCTGTATGAATTGTGAAAATAGAAATATGTGATGTTGATTCACAAAGGGTTAGGCCTAATTTAAAAGGTATAATAGTTAAAGGAATGTTTCTTTAACTATTATACCTTTTAAATCAACTCTTTGTGAATCAACATCACTTTTTTCTATTTACACAAATTATACTTTCTGCTCTAGTCATTAATATATTCCTAAAATAATCTGCAGCAAACATTTGCACCCGGAACATACATTTAACCTATATTTTCATCTAAAATTGTGAAAATGATTGCCTCATATAATATGCACTATATAAATTTTAATTGAAATAATATGTTTCCACATTCCTTTGACGATATTTCTTGGTAAACGTACATTTTTTTTAGAAAACGGTCAGTGGATTCTGAAATAGAGATGATTGAATTGTCTAAACATGCTACGAAATACATATTAAAATCCGTACACCCTTTGCATAGACAATATATGTGATACAAGGATGGCTCTCAAACATTTCACAGGTTTGTTGAAATTCGATGCAGCCAAATATAACTATGATTTTAGGTGAAAATGAATTTAGACACTTTTTTAAACAAATAGGCTAAACTGGGCCTGACGAACACACTGAGGATGATGAGATGAATCAATTGCGAATGCCTCAGTACTCTAAATGCAGACCCTGGCGGTCCGGAATCGAGAACGCCACCTTTTGGTTTCCGTAATTTTGCTTCTTTACTAGTGAATGGGGATCAGAAACAATTTGTTATGTTTTTTGAAACGAATGCCTCACTACTCTAAATGCAGACCCTGGCGGTCCGGAATCGAGAACGCCACCTTTTGGTTTCCGTAATTTTGCTTCTTTAGTAGTGAATGGGGATCAGAAACAATTTGTTTTGTTTTTTGAAATCTAAATAGAGAGCGTGGAACAAACCCCGAAGTCTGAAATGATATGTGGCACTCGTAATGACTGCGCTAGACCTCCGTGAAATGTGACCAGATACTATTGTTATGCCAGGAGCTGCGGATCCAGTAAATAAACTTACACTGTCAGTGCTCCAATTTAGTCCTATACTATGGAATTCCATTGGGGCCATCCCAATTGTATTTTCTCTCACCTCACGATACAAAGGAGCGACGGAACGAAAGAGCGAGGCGAAAGAACGACAGAGCGAGGCGAAAGAACGACGGAGCGAGGCAAAAGAACGACAGAACGACGGTACGACGGAGCGAGACGAAGGTACGAAAGTACGACGGAACGAGGCGACGGAGCGACGGAACGACGGAGCGAGGCGAAGGAGCGAAAGAGCGAGGCGAAACAACGACGGAGCGAGGCGAAACAACGACAGAGCGACGGTACGACGGAGCGAGGCGAAGGTACGAAAGTACGACGGAACGAGGCGACGGAGCGACGGAACGACGGAGCGAGGCGACGGAGCGAAAGAGCGACGGAGCGACGAAGCGAGGCGAAAGAGCGACGGAGCGACGAAACGAGGCAAAAGAACGAAAGAGCGAGACGAAAGAACGACAGAACGAGGCAAAGTAGCGACAGAGCGACGTTTATATGTATTTGTACTGTCGCTCCGGCGTTAAACTCGAGCAAAGGTCTGCTCAGCGCCGTGTATGCCATCACTAATCAAATCTCTCGTCGGAATGTTCAAAACGTCTGTTAAATCTGACTTTTTTTTAAATGGCTGACTTTTTATAAGGTCTCACCACCCTGAATAGGGCGAAATCCGGCTAGGTGTCTACTAATAAAGGAATCATAACACAAAATATTTTTGATGCTTCTGTTCTAACCTCTGTTGAATTAAAAAAATATATAAACAGGCTATAATTTTGTGAATATTTAATAAACACACCTTGTTTCCGTCATCCAGGATATCAGATATAACTGTTTCATGATAAGCTCGCAGGGGTACAGTGGGTTGATAGAATACGTGTCTGGTCTGTAACAGAGGGTATGAATTAGAGCTAATTTTGAGCTGTTCTGACGTTTATACACGGCATGGACTGTAGCTCAAAATCTGTCTGGCTACCAAACATATATCGAACCTGTTTTTGAAAAAGGACAGATCAGGTTTTGTCATGATATGCGACACTATATGTGGATATTGTCGAAAAGGGGTGAAATCGGCCCATGGAATTGAGGCAGTTTACATGTATTCCAATGGAAGCGGCATTTGGGGTGGTGAGACCATAACAAAAGAAAAGTAGTATCGTATCGTCGCTACGCCGCCTCGCTTTGTCGTTCCGTCGCTCCGTCGCCTCGTTCCGTCGTACTTTTGTACCTTCGTCTCGCTCCGTCGTACCGTTTGAAATGGCTTTTTATAACAAAAGGAAAGTACCGAGGCAACGGAGCGACAGAACGAGGACATGTAAACCTCGCTCCGTCGCTCTTTCGCCTCGCTCCGTCGTTCCGTCGCTCTTTCGTACTTTCGCCTCGCTCTTTCGTTCCTTCGCCTCGCTCCGTCGCTCCGTCGTTCCGTCGCCTCGCTCCGTCGTACCGTCGCTCTGTCGTTGTTTCGCCTCGCTCCGTCGTTGTTTTGCCTCGCTCTTTCGTTCCTTCGCCTCGCTCCGTCGTTCCGTCGCTCCGTCGCCTCGTTCCGTCGTACTTAAGTACCTTCGTCTCGCTCCGTCGTACCGTCGCTCAGTCGTTCTTTCGCCTCGCTCCGTCGTTCTTTCGTCTCGCTCTGTCGTTCTTTCGCCTCGCTCTTTCGTTCCGTCGCTCCTTTGTATCGTGAGGTGAGAGAAAATACAATTGGGATGGCCCCAATGGAATTCCATGCTATACCCAACGTGCACAGACAGTCTAGTAATCATTATGTGCATAGTCGACATCAGTGATATAGATATTAACTTGATTTAGGTCTGCACACAGACGAGTAAAGTTATTGCATGAGTATTGTCGACCTCGGCGGGGATGCACCTGATATTTAAAAGTAACGTTTTTTCATTTGTATCACTGTTAACCCTTTCAAGCCTGGATTTACCATTGCCATCTTCATCCACTACAAGCCGCGAATTGCTGTCGAAATTCTCGACTTGTAGTGGATGAAGATGATTTGAAGTGGGTGAAAAATTAAAGAAAATTGTCATGTATTGGTTTCATGGAAATATTCATTCTAAAACCCCTAGATGTAGAAAAATCAGGTCTGTTTTCAGAGATATGAAACGATGCTTTAATGCATCGTGAGGACTTAAAGGGTTAACCCTTATAGTGCTTTGATAAATACTATAGGGAACAAAGAGTTATTTACTTTGCAAACGCCATATATGCCTAAACTATCTCATTTTATTTGTTTCATTTTATTTGTTTATTACCTCCACCAGGGAAGTTATGTTTTTGGTTAGTCTTGTCTGTCTGATTACTTAAAAAATAATGAACGGATTTACATGAAACTTTCACCAGAGGTGTGTTTGTGGCCAAGGAACAATCTATAAAGTGTTGGGGATGAACTGGATTACGATCTGGATACATGATTCGGATTATATTCCAGATCACATGGATTTGTTACATTGTATATTTGATGTAATTGTATGGAACTTTAGGACGTCATAGTCTCAAAACTGTTGTTTACTGTTATACTAGACCTACACACCTGAATGAATGAAATAGGTTGAAACTATGTCGCCATAATTGATCATGTCCAGTGAAGTTTTACTAGACTACCAACTTTAATTCGTTACTAATGAATGCAATCCTACTACTATAAGTTTTAGGCTAATTAAGATCATTCATTTCGACAGAGGTTTGCAATCTTGAGACTGACTAGTTGATCTATTTGATGTCAAGTTTTACATATTGTTCATTTATTGGTCTTTTGTTTTATTTTATTTTCCAATCTGGCCTCAATCGATAATTTATGCGCTTGTCATTATTCCATGTATCTGAAAAATTACGATCACTGTCTGTGTGTGCGACAAGTAAATGAAAGAATATCGACCGCAGCTGGATTTCTATCAGGTAAACCCGGGCTCTTTATCGTACTCCCACAGGTGTTATCGACCACGAGACTTGTGCTGATAACTTCCTGTATCGACCAAAACTTGTGCTCCGGTTGCGAATTATTTAAGTTATACTGACGCATTTGTAGTCTAAATATTTTAATTATCAGTTAAACATGTGGGTGGTCGTACGATAAAATGCATATGGCACTGCTTTTTGGTCGATACAGGCTGAGATTGGTACGCTGTCGCCGGATACAGGCACTCGCCTGCGGCTCGGCCTGTATCTGGCGACAGCGTACCGATCTCAGCCTGTATCGATTAAAAAGCAGTGCCATATGCATATCGAGTCGACCACGCTACAAATGAGCTATCCTGGCTCATTATCAATAGTTAACCCCTTAAGTGCGCAGATCCACTTTTGACGTCAGATTCTGACCTAAAAATGTAATCCAGTATTGAATGATTCAACCCCAATTTCCATTCCAGAGGGGCGATATACTGCTTACTTTTTTGTGCGAGTTCCAGGCTTCATCAACCATGTAGTTGTTTTTGTAGACCCCGTTGACGGAGGCGTCTAGATTTCGTAAGTCAGGCTGTTGGTGGAGGTCTGAGGTGCTGTTCTCCAACCACAGGAATGACAAGATGGTGTCCACATTCAGGCTGCTACGGAAGACCAACTCCCACTGAACTGTAAAAATAACACAGAAAAGACAAGATGGTGTCCACATTCAGGCTGCTACGGAAGACCAACTCGCACTCAACTGTAAAAATAACACGGAAATGACAAGATGGTGTCCACATTCAGGCTGCTACGGAAGACGAACTCCCACTCAACTGGAAAAATAACACAGGAATGACAAGATGGTGTCCACATTCAGGCTGCTACGGAAGACCAACTCCCACTCAACTGTAAAAATAACACAAAAATGACAAGATGGCGTCCACATTCAGGCTGCTACGGAAGATTAGCTCCCACTCAACTGTAAAAATAACACAGAAATGACAAGATGGTGTTCACATTCAGGCTGCTACGGAAGACCAACTCCCACTCAACTGGAAAAATAACACAGGAATGACAAGATGGCGTCCACATTCAGGCTGCTACGGAAGATTAGCTCCCACTCAACTGGAAAAATAATAACACAATGAATACAATAAAACAAGTGATGTCAATTCACGGAGCAATAATACATAGTGCTTTTTATAAACATCACGAATAATGTATACATTTGATTAGTGTTACAATTATAGTAATAAATTTCATATATAATTAATACATAGACAAATTTACATACATAGATTATTTTTCATCGAATTAAAATCTGTAAATAACGAATAGTTTTATTTTTAAAATAAACATTTAAAGAAGGACAAGAACGACAAAAAAAGATGACGAAGGGAACAAGAAGACGAAAGGAGAGAGGAAGAAGGTGATGTCCTGCTAGTCCAATGTATATGGGATGGATGCCAATGTTGACGTCCTGCTAGTCGAATGTATATTAGATGGATGCTAATGTTTATGTCCTGCTAGTCGAATCTATATGAGATGGGTGCCCATGTTTATGTCCTGCTAGTCGAATCTATATGTGATGGATATCAGTGTTTATGTCCTGCTAGTCGAATCAATATGACATGGATGCCAATGTTTATGTCCTGCTAGTCGAATCAATATGAGATGGATGCCAATGTGTATGTCCTGCTAGTCGAATCTATATGAGGTGGATGCCAATGTTTATGTCCTGCTAGTCGAATCTATATGAGATGGATGCCAATGTTTATGTCCTGCTAGTCGAATCTATATGAGATGGGTGCCCATGTTTATGTCCTGCTAGTCGAATCTATATGTGATGGATATCAGTGTTTATGTCCTGCTAGTCGAATCAATATGAGATGGATGCCAATGTTTATGTCCTGCTAGTCGAGTCTATATGAGGTGGATGCCAATGTTTATGTCCTGCTAGTCGAATCTATATGTGGTGGATATCAGTGTTTATGTCCTGCTAGTCGAATCAATATGAGATGGATGCCAATGTTTATGTCCTGCTAGTCGAATCTATATGAGATGGATGCCAATGTTTATGTCCTGCTAGTCGAATCTATATGTGGTGGATATCAGTGTTTATGTCCTGCTAGTCGAATCTATATGAGATGGATACAAGTGTTTATGTCCTGCTAGTCGAATCTATATGAGATGGATGCCAATGTTTATGTCCTGCTAGTCGAATCTATATGAGGTGGATGCCAATGTTTATGTCCTGCTAGTCGAATCTATATGAGATGGGTGCCCATGTTTATGTCCTGCTAGTCGAATCTATATGTGATGGTTATCAGGTTTTTGTCTTGCTGGTCAAATCTATATGTGCTGGATATCAGTGTTAATGTTCTGCTAGTCAAAACTATATGACTCTGATGGATATCAGTGTTTTCCTACCTATATTGTGATAATGATTATAATAGTGTGTTTGGTCGTGTAATGTGTTGATTTAAAGCGCTTCTGCTACGATTTGAACCACGACCTTGCATTTTTTTCTGGTCTGATTTGAGCCATGTTATTTGAAGCCCTTCTATTAGGATTTGAACCCTGTCATTGTTATTTGAAGCCCTTCTATTATGATTTGAGCCCTGTCATTGTTATTTGTATTCCTTCTATTCCTTGTATTACAGGGGTCAAATCATAATAGAAGGGCTACAAATGACACTGATAGGGCTCAAATCATATTGCGTGTCATCAGACTGGCCACATACAGCACCCGTGCATACTTACTATCATGGCAATGCGTGTCATCAGATTTGGCCACATACTGTATGCATGCCTAACGCAGTAGGCAAACGCTGAGATGATAACTACTGTTGATCTGGCCAGAAAGGAGCATGACAATCCATGATTGGAATGGGTCAGTAATGGATTGGTCGGTACAGGCAAAGGTCAGCCGAGCCATCAAGGCTGATGGACTGGCCACCATCGCCAGGAAATGTATGTTAACTCAATGTGCCGATTATGATCATGTATGATTAGATGTTAAATCAGTGTTGTGATTATGATGATGTAAGGTGCATATAAGGTGAGGAGAGTAATGCGGGGTTGCTACGGGACTAATGCGGGCTTGATGAGGGATTCAGGCGGGCCGGGGTGCTATCTAATTCTCACTTCTCAGATACTACGACTTCATATTCAGAGAGGACGGCATACATTATCTTTTGGACGCCCATTTATTTTTTTCTAGCTTAGACACTGAGTCTGAGAATTTAAAACCAGTCCGTCGCTGTCCGCCTTGTCATGTTGGCGTCTCGGTCTGACGTCTTTAAAATACCGTGCTACCAGCATGCGTGTACATACTTACTATCATGGTATTGTGTGGCATCAGACTGGCCAGATATAGTGCTATCACCATACTTGTATACATACTATCATGGTATTGTGTGTCATTAGACTGGCCAGATAAGGTGCTATCACGTGTATACTTACTATCATGGTATTGCGTAGCATCAGACTGGCCAGATGGGGTGCTATGAGCACACGAGTATACTTACTATCATAGTATTGTGTGTCATCAGACTGGCCAGATACGGTGCTACCAGCACGCGTGCACATACTTACTATCATGGTATGGTGTGTCATCAGCCTGGCCAGATACGGTGCTACCAGCACGCGTGCACATACTTACTATCATGGTATGGTGTGTCATCAGCCTGGCCAGATACGGTGCTACCAGCACGCGTGTACATACTTACTATCATAGTATTGTGTGTCATCAGACTGGCCAGATACGGTGCTACCAGCACGCGTGTACATACTTACTATCATGGTATTGCGTGTCATCAGACTGGCCAGATGGGGTGCTATCAGCACTCGTGTACATACTTACTATCATGGTATTGCTGTCATCAGCCTGGCCAGATGGGGTGCTACCAGCACGCGTGTACATACTTACTATCATGGTATTGCGTGTCATCAGACTGGCCAGATGGGGTGCTATCAGCACGCGTGTACATACTTACTATAATGGTATGGTGTGTCATCAGCCTGGCCAGATACGGTGCTACCAGCACGCGTGTACATACTTACTATCATGGTATTGCCTGTCATCAGACTGGCCAGATGGGGTGCTATCAGCACGCGTGTACATACTTACTATCATGGTATGGTGTGTCATCAGCCTGGCCAGATACGGTGCTACCAGCACGCGTGTATACTTACTATCATGGTATTGGGTGTCATCAGTCTGGCCAGATGGGGTGCTATCAGCACGCGTGTACATACTTACTATCATGGTATTGCGTGTCATCAGACTGGCCAGATACGGTGCTACCAGCACGCGTGTATATTTACTATCATGGTATTGGGTGTCATCAGCCTGGCCAGATGGGGTGCTATCAGCACGCGTGTACATACTTACTATCATGGTATTGCGTGTCATCAGCCTGGCCAGATACGGTGCTACCAGCACGCGTGCACGTACTTACTATCATGGTATTGTGTGTCATCAGACTGGCCAGATAAGGTGCTACCAGCACGCGTGTACATACTTACTATCATGGTATTGCGTGTCATCAGACTGGCCAGATGGGGTGCTACCAGCACGCGTGTACATACTTACTATCATGGTATGGTGTGTCATCAGCCTGGCCAGATACGGTGCTACCAGCATGCGTGTACATACTTACTATCATGGTATTGGGTGTCATCAGTCTGGCCAGATGGGGTGCTATCAGCACGCGTGTACATACTTACTATCATGGTATGGTGTGTCATCAGCCTGGCCAGATACGGTGCTACCAGCATGCGTGTACATACTTACTATCATGGTATTGCGTGTCATCAGACTGGCCAGATACGGTGCTACCAGCACGCGTGTATATTTACTATCATGGTATTGGGTGTCATCAGACTGGCCAGATGGGGTGCTACCAGCACACGAGTATACTTACTATCGCTGTATTGCGTGTCATCAGACTGGCCAGACCCTCCTATGATGAACCCACTCGTCATGACAAGCAGTATAGTCAGCTTGTATGTCTCCATGGTAGACATGGTGTTTACTCTTCCAGTCTCTGATCTAGTTGTGTGGTCTTTGTATTCAATCTAAATCACTGAAATAAAAAGAAAATATCTATTGTTACAGAAGAACGGAACATGTATGTGTACATAATTATGTTCGTGTGTGTGTGCGTGTGCATGTGCGGCATTGTGCGCGCATGTCTGTGTATGTGTGTGTGTGTGTGTGTGTATATATGTGTGTGTGTGTGTGTGTGTGTGTGTGTGTGTGTGTGTGTGTGTGTGTGTGTGTGTGTGTGTGTGTGTGTGTGTGTGTGTGTGTGTGTGTGTGTGTGTGTGTGTGCCTGTGTATCTATATATATATATGTGTGTGTGTATGTTCGGGACACACGCACTTGCACGTCCATGTGTGTATTTATATGTGTATGTATGTAATGCCCATGCAGACGATTTCGCCAGTGATGGATCAACTTTATATTTTGCTCAAACATATTATATGCCTAGATCCAGAGGGTGGCCAATTATTAAATGGGTATTAACGTCTATAGAAAACTAGGATGTAAGTCAGAGACTGCAAACCCCCGCAGCGCAATCAGAATTGTAATCCGGATAATTCCCAGAATCAACTGATCTTAAAAAAACGGGATCAAAATTGATCCACCTACGGAGGTGGTTTAAATTTTGATCACACTCCTTTGTCCGAAAAAAAAAAAAAAAAAACCTGTCTGGATCGGATTCCGGATCCGTATCGTAATCTGGATCATACCCAAAATGTAATATATTGCTTCTTGTCGGGAGATACACCTCTCGTACACGTTTCATACAAATGTGTTCATCACATTGTAAGTAATCCTGCCGACGGAAAGACAGACAGACAGACAGACAGACAGACAAACGAATAAGACTGAAACATAACCTCCTTTGGCGGGTGTAACAATATGATTGCTAATCAGTTACGAGTACGCATGTCGACCTGTGGCACCACCTGCATGGAATATTTCCTGCGCATGCGTATTAACCATTTTATTTGAGATTTTTAAACTGGGCCAGAAGAACCTCATGAGGATGGTGAGATGAATTAGATGACACTGCCCTTCAGACACAAATTTCGAAAATCGAGCCCTGGTGGTCTGAGGCCGAGCATGCTATATACCCCTCGTTCATAGAGGCTCCCCACAATTGAATCTTTACGAGTGAGCAGGGATTTTTTTTTTTTGAAACTTGAATGACAGTGTGGGGAACGAACTCGCGATCTCTGAATTTCCAAGCTGCCAGCTTTAACCACTTCACCAGGACCCCCGCCCTTTAATTTTAGATATTGCACATATTAAAAAAACACGTCATCTTCAAAATAGTCATCTTGAGGTGAAAATTGCGGTTGCAATTCACACTTCAAAATGAATAAAAGATACTAGGTGATCATGGTGATAGAGGGTTAAACACAGACTCGTTTGAGACTAAATTGTTCCCCAGGTTGCTTTTAAAGCTGAATATAAACAAGAAAGAATGAGTAAATGTAATCTAAATATTCATGAGCTTTCTCGTAGATTAAGCCTGGATTGGTAAACCTGACCAATTCCACACCTGTTCCGTTTGTAGAATTTATTTCGCTCATATTTTTAGGCACATGTATCAACCTATGCTGATATAATCTACCTAGAGAAGCGCATCACATAATAAACGTAAACACTCTGGAATGGCCTGACTGACAATATCTAAAATGACCAGGAATATAAAAACGTGAAAAAATATAAATTACCGTCATACCACATAGACTAGTGTCCGTTCTTCAACTTCAGAAAAAGTACCTGTCTTCTGGTGCTATGATGCTGCTGAGCCTTGGATGATGTGTCGCATGTAATGTAGCTGCGCCCACAAGTGTAGGCCTACGCAGCGGTTATGTCGTCAGAGTAGGTCTGCCAGTAATGTATGCAGGCATAAATCTAGCCGTGTCGTCCTCTCCGAGGCCGAGGATTGATGTTCGCTCTACCCGAAAAATCCAACATGGCGGTGACTGAGAGCGATCTCGACCCCAAGGTCCGAGCAATGTAAATAACTTTTTATTGACTGTGCGACCTCTGAGCTGAGCATGCGGGCATGGAACTGAAATGTTAATGATTCTAAAAAAAATATTTTCGACCTGATTATTCAGCGATATTTCCCGATATGACAGTCCAAAGAAATGTCCCACGATTTTGTGCGCGGCCAATCTGTGGCTGAAACCTGTTTCAGCCACTGGGGCTAGCACAAATCCTGGTCTGTGGCATACCCAGATAACACCAGACGATGACCAATGCTGTTTTAATTCTGGGCCAGCGTCGCAGATGATGGCCCAACATTAAACCAGCATTTGGTCAGCGTATTTTGTTGTCTGGGTAACCAGGTCGATGGGGTTGACCCTTGTACTGCTAGAGGCCTATATATATATACGTACATGTATAACCTGAACACTGATATGTAGTCACAGGGCCAGTGGTCAGGCTAATATATACGCAGGGTTTAAGCATATGTCAAACCGAATACAAAGTTCATTAAAATGATGAAATCGTTTATCGAAGACGCTCAGTTCATTAAATAATTCAATTTGGGAGATGTCTCTTTTTAATCATTACAAATATTTCCCGTTATTTAACCCTTTAAGCCCTCACGATGCATCAAATCATCGTTTTGCATCTTTGAAAAATGTTTTTATTTCCTACACCAAGGGGTTTTAAAATGAAAATTTTCATGAAACTGTAACAATTAATGTGTATTTTTTTCATCTGCCATCCACTTCAAATCATCTTCATCCACTACAAGTCGAGAATAGCGACATCAATTCGCGGCTTATAGTTGAAGGAGATGACAATAGTAAATCCAGGCTTGAAAGGGTTGAAGCTGGAGATTGTCAGCTTCAAATGAGTGAAATCTAGAAGCAGACAAATAATAGATGTCTTACATGCGACGCACACAAGAAAAAAATATTGACACAAACCATGATCTATCATTACACAAAGCAGATAGGCCCAGGGATGATGAGTTAAAATTTAAAGACCTGCCAATTGATCCAATGGCGCTCACTCCATTACTGATTAATTTTGGGCTAGTTTCGAAGACGGTGGCACAGCATTAATCCGGCATTGGTTGAAGGTGCCCTGTGATATTGGCTGCGTGTTTCAAATCCAGTCTGAATGTTTGTGCTGTAGCTTAGCAACCGCAGACTTGTGTAAGTGGAACTTGTGTAAGTGGGACAAACTATAAATTGAGATATAGATGGGGACACTTAGTGACACTTGAACCGGATCTGAGACCCAGAGTCTTAAAAAAGAAACATATTTCTGTGACAGCATGAAACTTCTGGCTAAACTCCCAGCATGCCCGGTCACTATAAACACAAACACCATCTCAATTGCATGCGAGCGTGGATACTCTGATAAGAATGTGTGTGACATGAAATGATGACGGCTTGCATCTGCGGGAAAATTCAGCACTGGTTTAATGAAAATGGAGAACACCTTATCCAATATAGATATGCGTTGTTTGTTTCATTCCGCGCGAAAAATCAGTATCCCAGCAAACACGAAACGATGAAACAATGCTGTCTTAATGTTGGGCCACCGTCTGCAACGCTGGCCCAGCATTAAAACAGCATTGTTTCATCGTCTCAAGTTTGATGGGATAACGCGTCAATTTCCGCGCGACAGATGAGTAACGCTTCTCTTTTATGGTCATGTATAGTACTCCACTCCCAAAAGAGCACAGGCGTCATTTAGTCAGGTTAACTTACAGTGAAACTAGGAAAGGAGTTCCCGAACTTTAGCTTTAGTCTGCTTGAGTACCATGGACAAAAAATCAGTGTATTGGTCTTCCTCAGGGGCCAGAATCCTAAATAAAATTTGTTCGACGTGTATTACTTCGACCACCAGCGCTAGTGCTGGCCAACATGCATTCAATACTTGCCTACGATGTACCTGATACAGAGGATGTAGGCCTACCCACGAAATTCCGGTTCAATGTTGGGCCAGCGTTGCAGCCCATTTCTGGTTCAATGCCGGTCAATCGTCTACGACGCTGACCCAGCACTAATCTATCACCGGGTGTGTGTATACTTTGCACAAACACGTGTCATTCAACCAATACTGTTTCAATGTTGACCCACAGTCTTCGACGCTGGTCCGTCATTAAAACAGCATTGGGCGATTGTACCGACTTTTATGACCGCTACATTATGCTGGTGACCTTTAAAATTCCGGCGCCAAAAACACCAGATAACACGATACACTGGCCCAATGCTGATGTAACACTGGGTCACCGTCTGCGACGCTGGGCCAACATTATTCCAACCAAAACCCTTTAAGCTCTCAACCACAAATATAATCGTGAATATTATTATTTCTGAACACTTGTTAAAGACAAAAGTACGAAACCTAAGGACCTGAAAAGTTATATTCCACATGTTCATAAGGACTGGTGTACAGAAATGTGAACCGTTTCCCACACACAGCACCCCTCTTTCCCCTAAATAGGACACAAACTCAGGCAAAATAAACTTAATAGTTCCGGTATCCGGCAGGTCCTAATACAAGAGTGGGCGGGGTCTGGAGGAGAATACTATACGTGTGTCGTATTTTCTCACCTAATCAATTATATAGTCTAACCAAAGACCATGTACAATAAGACAGTCAACTCTCCCCAAAACGTGAAATTGCTCTCAGTGCTGTCCCCCGGTATTGGGAGTTGGAACTAATGCTTTTGCCATCTATCTAGTATGATTTTTCCATATTACGACAAGTAATTATGACATTGATCCTATTAAAAACAATACATACTTTACATCATAAAAATCAGAAAGATAAGTATTACCGGAGGTTTACTTCTATTTTTTATCCAATAATTTGTTGGTTAGTTATCAATACTTTTTAATTATCTACTTCCCTCTGGTACCTCAGGGGTTGATGCGCCCGTATAAACAAGTATGCATATTCATTGTTTACAAACAGCAGGTGACGCCCAGCTAACATGAGGCGTTGACTCAATTATAGGGTAATGCTGGTCCAAGGTTTGTAATGGTGGCCCAGCATTACCCCATCATTAGTTCATCTTCTCGTATTTGCTGACAGGTGACGATGTGTGGAAGGGTAGATACGGACAAAGAAAACCAAGATAAGGGCAAAGAAAAACATAATATTACTATATATTATAGTCTAATGACACGGATCATTTGTCATGTTTATCATTCAGAATATACCTGAACAGAGATATTTTGTTGATATAAAACATGTTACTGTTACTGCTGATTCACATGATCTGAGCTATTCTGTCACAGAATTAGCTTATTCATTGCTTAAATCATTCACGCCACAAACGGGTATTACCATTGGGGATAAGAATATTCTTGTATATATATTAGTGGAAATCTTTGTCTCAAAGTGACGCGATCTGCATGTGATCAATGTAAAGTAATTTTGATGCCAATAATAAATTGCATACATTTGTGTCTAGGAAGCAATATTTGAATATATATTTTTACGTTCAGCAAAGACACTAAGTCACGTACAAGTTGTGAATGTTTCACGTTAATATTACATATTTATGTCCCGATTCGGCTACACCATGTACTGCGGGAAAACAATGAACACCTTATTACCAGTGACGGCAGGATAATTTTTTTTTGTATTAAAATTCAACTATAAATAAATTTTGACATAAAAATGAACGTGTCTTGTTTTCAAGATATCAATATACTGCTAACGCTCCAGTCCTCATTGACATTGATGGCAGTGGTCCGAGACAGAAGGCTTACATATTATAATTTTAAAATATTGCTTTTGTGTTCGCAATATATTTTTTGAAATAAAAAAGTTTGAATTAAAAGACACGTCAGCCAAGTTATGGTTGTTACCAATGTTTTGCCCCGATCTCCTTTGTGGTTATGCTTGACGACATATCGTCACTCCCCTCCCGTTCTGTGCCCACATATTTGTGTACTTTTTGTACACAGCTCTTCTGTTATTTAAATGAAGACATTTTAATCTCTAAAATTGCATGATAATATAACATGACTTTTCTGCTATATTAGCAGTTATTTCTGTTTCAAAAATAAATATTGCAGAGATATTGTCATTACTGTCACACCTAGAAAAACATTATTTTTTATTTGTTGGCTAAAGTGGTGAAATTATCACTTGTTTTATATGATGATACACTTGCTAAAGCGTAGTTCCAACTCCCGTTAAAAGGGGACAGCACTGCACAATGTATTACACGCATTTGTATGGTGAAATCCGTAAGTCGATCATCTTATTGCACATGGTCTTTGGTCTAACAGAGCTGTCAACGATCGCTATTTGTGACCCCTTCCACTACAGTGCGGCAAATGGCTATTTGCAGTGAAATGGTTTAGATTATGCCATCATTAAAACGACACGTTGTATTTGCGTTGAATATAATTTGCATTATTGTATTGTATTGTACATTTTTTATTGTAGTGACATGTACAAATACATCATAATGACAGCATACAATTTTTATCATTACAATATCGTAACTTATATGTCACTAGTACTGGTACTAGTAATAAAATATATTCTATGCTAGACAGCCAAAAAATAATAATTTAATATTCATTTCAGCCGACACTAGCACCGATCACTGTCGAATACGGTGGTCCAATATTTACCCAACACCGAGTGTATGCTCGGACATTATATAATCATCAGCAGGTACAAAAGGGTAGCATCTGTAACTTGATATGGTGACAGATACGACCCCAATACCACTGCGAAGTATAATAGGAAATATCGTCGCCTCGGAGCTAAAGGATCCTATCTGCCCATTAGTGGCAAAAGATCACAATGATCGACCTGCAAAGTGTCAATATCAAGCTGTACCCTATCAGCCCTGGCTTATTTAGAGCACACTCTCAGGCGGTCAAGAACACCTCACATGAACTAAGGGACCAACGCCGGACCCCCTCACACACACACAATATGTGGAATAACAGGCGATTGTTCTCCAACCCTTTAAGCACGTGGGCTGCAATACACTGTCATGAATAAGAATCCTTTAATGCAAATTGCCGCAGACCGGTATTATGATTAAGAGTACATAGACGGTGAACGCCATTAAAACAACATGGGTTCAAAGTCTCATGTTTGCTGGTAAATGATGACTTCTAGAAGCTCCGACTATTCAGAAACATATATTTCTTCTCTATTAGATTAGATAAAACGTTGCAACCTATACTATAATTTTTTAGAGATTCATACACACGCACGCACGCACGCACGCACGCACGCACGTACGCACGCACGCACGCACGCACGCACGCACGCACGCACGCACGCACTTTATCAAAGTAGCAATAACGAAGTCAAATATAGCACCAAATAATAATAGCCAACTTTAGATAAGTTCAAATCACGTCGGGTTACGTCACGTGTTTGTTACACGTTCGTCGTGCTTTTTGTGGCAGCAAAAACTTAGAAATTAGTCGGCAAAAAGTAAAATTAAATCGTATTCATAACAACATAGAGATGTGCACATGAGCTTTTTAAATGCCACAGATTAACTTTATAATTTTTTGTTGCGCAAAAGCTCAAAACCCCATAATTATTCAGATTATACGATCAAATTTCCAACAATGTGGAGATGTGCAGGTGATTTTTCAAGTTTTTAGTAAAATTCAAAATGGCTGCCAGGGTTCGACTAATTTTTTTTTTGTGGGCACAAAAAGTCAAAAACCTATTTTTTGGCGGGGGATCCTGAAAAATTGCAGGCCTCTTGTTATAGCTTGTTATCAAGCTATAATACAAACAAATATTTCATATAGTCCTATAATACGTTTTACGGTGGCCAGTGTTATTATTCTTTGCCTGGACATCCTTAGCTCTCCATAAAAACATTAGTCACCGTCAAATTACCTTGCAGCACATTTTTTCATAAAATTACCAATCAATTTTCAACTGATTTTCATAAAGTTTTACAGTCACTATTTTCTAACCACCGCCAGCTACTCAGCAAATTTCGTGAAACTGTAGCGAGTAGGCCCTATATTATTATTCTTTGCCTGGACATCCTTAGCTCTCCATAAAAACATTAGTCACCGTCAAATTACCTTGCAGCACATTTTTTCATAAAATTACCAATCAATTTTCAACTGATTTTCATAAAGTTTTACAGTCACTATTTTCTAACCACCGCCAGCTACTCAGCAAATTTCGTGAAACTGTAGCGAGTAGGCCCTATTTAAAAAAATACACCATTTGACAAGCAAGTCAGGGCTTACAACGGACATAAATTTTAACCAATGTAATCAGTTTATCAGTGTTTATAGAGGGACTTCGTAATTAGCAATTTACTACATGTCAAATAGTTTAACAATTAATATTTCTCAATGATATTTTCATGGTATTCGGCGGGGGATTCGAAAATAGTCGTAAGAAAAATTGGTTGGGAGTTAACTGAAAAATCGACAAAAATCTAACTAAATTGTGCCAGCGACTTGAGAGACACATTCGCCAAATGTCGAACAGCATATGCATTTTTTTATTTTACTTGTCGCGAAACGGTGTCGAACTCTGTAACTGTGACCACATCTTCTAATGAATCTACAGATCGAATCTATGTCATTTAACTTAAATAATTTTAACGGAGGGGGGGGGGGGAGGGTGTTAACAATCTGACATTAAAACAGGTTGCCTGTGCTAAAATATATAAATGTCAATAAAACCCATCATCATTCTGTGATATACCAAATAATATCTTTGTAACTGTCCTTGTTGATAATTGATAATTTTTATTGAAAAACCGTGTAGAAATAGGCCTAAGTAACTTAACTACATGTGATATTGCTATAGGATGTGCTTACCTACGCCCTAACTTCGTGGCGTAGGTTTTGGGGCGTTTAGATGTTGAGAGTGGGCCTTTGTCTAACATGGTGGAACCCAAATTTTCACACTACCACAGACGTATACAATACAGGCACGCACGCACGCACGCACGCACGCACGCACGCACGCACGCACGCACGCACGCACGCACGCACGCACGCACGCACTTTATCAAAGTAGCAATAACGAAGTCAAATATAGCACCAAATAATAATAGCCAACTTTAGATAAGTTCAAATCACGTCGGGTTACGTCACGTGTTTGTTACACGTCTGTCGTGCTTTTTGTGGCAGCAAAAACTTAGAAATTAGTCGGCAAAAAGTAAAATTAAATCGTATTCATAACAACATAGAGATGTGCACATGAGCTTTTTAAATGCCACAGATTAACTTTATAATTTTTTGTTGCGCAAAAGCTCAAAACCCCATAATTATTCAGATTATACGATCAAATTTCCAACAATGTGGAGATGTGCAGTGAAATTCAAAATGGCTGCCAGGGTTCGACTTATTATTTTTGTGGGCACAAAAAGTCAAAAACCTATTTTTTGGCGGGGGATCCTGAAGAATTGCAGGCCTCTTGTTATAGTTTGTTATCAAGCTATAATACAAACAAATATTCATATAGTCCTATAATACGTTTTACGCAAATTTCTTTAAAAAAAGTTTTAAAAGTATGTCCAAACTTTATTACTGCTACTTGTCACAGTTGTTCTAGTTGTGTTCTAGTGCTATAGACTCAAATCCCGACTAGTCTGCATTGCGCCACTCCAACTGGCGGATCCAGGATTTTAGAAAAAGGGGGTTGGGGTTTGTGTGCGTCGATTTTTTTCACTGGAATTTATAAACACCATAGCTGGTACAGCTGGCCTCTTCTATGGTCTAGAGGGGTCCGGGGGAATGCTCTCCTGGAAATAAAATGCAATCTAATGCTTCGAATAGTGCATCCTAGAGCATATTTCGTCTCAAATATGGTCGTGGTTTTGTTTTGCGGACTCTGAACGGGAGGAGGTGCCACCACTAACCAACTACCCCATCCCCACCATTTCTGTGCATTATAATAACCCATTACCTGCTAGTGACGCATCATTATATGCTTCTTATATCTGACACATTTTGTAGAAAACGAACTCAATAGAAAAAGCCAGTAGGCATACCCGTAGAAAATATATATTTCTATGGGCTGTTTGAAGGGGAATATGTCGCGATTATCGGGTATAGGGAAGGGGTTTTAAAATGGTTAGTCAATGAATATTTTCTTTGTTTATAACTCTCTTCACATTATTGTTATTTAAGTTGATAAAACGATAAAAATGAAACAAGTAATTTAATAGTCTATATAATCTGATAAACGTATTTTAGGTGGGTAAATTTATAATGAGATAAACTTATTGTTTGCAGTTCCAAACACATAAAATATTTTGTACATATTTGCTTCTCCGGGAAAATATTCTGATTCTAAATATACCAGGTTAAAAAAATTGATAGATTATAATTCACCATTTGTACGGTATCTATACATGATAGGCATAAATCAATATTTTTAACCCTTAGCGCGTTGGGTCTAGACGTCAGAATCTGACGTCTGTAGACGTTAGATTTTATAATGGCCGTAGACCCATAACATAGGTATTCAAATGAAGCGGAAATAATTTTATACAATCCATAGAGACGAATGGTTTTTCCGTTTTGAATTTTCACTCACCTGAAGTTGTGTCTCGCTACCGCGACCCACAACATCAAGTGAGTGAAAATTCAAAATGGAAAAACCCTTTGGTCTCTATGGATTGTATAAAATCATTACAGCGCTTTAAGAGGTAATGTCAACTGTGTACAGCGGCAGCTTTATTAACCCTTGTTCTGCTATGCCCGGATATATACGGGGTTAAGGAAGTTTTAGATCAATCTAAATACCACTTAATTTTGATAAAATAGTTTTTAGTGGATGCTTAGTTGATCCAATAATTTAATTTTAGACATGTCTATTTTTCATAAATAGTCATATTTTTCGTCATTTGAAGCTGAAAATTGCGTTAGCAATTACAGCGTCAAATGACGAAAAATATAATTGAAGCCATTCAGCAGGACAAGTGTTATAAGTCGATTGCAGGAAGTGACACCATCTTTTACTTTTCGCAACTATATATTTTTTTTTAATTATGAACATTGGTTAATTTTGAACCTAATGCTCCATGTACAATTGAATAAAATAGACATGTCATGAATTACTCGCCTTACACCGTTTTCGATTTCTGTATGACTGCCATAATGACATGATACGAAATGGCCCGTTCACTGTTTAATAAAGATTTGTCGAAGCCGACATCAAAACAAAATGTACTCTTGTGGCCGCACTCAAAGACGATAGTAATATAGTGCAAGAGCATTAGGGTTGAACCTGGAATAAAATTGCAGAAAGCTGATTTTTTCAGGAATGATACATGGACATCTCCCCAGACGAATTCCGAAGATGCCCCAAAAATCTCCCTTGTGCATTTTTTTTAATTCAAGATGGCCGCCACCATGTAACGCCATTTTCGAAAAAAACAGGGGTATGCCATAATTCCTCACTTTTGCAGTTCGAAAAAATATTTAGGTGTCTCTACTTATGTTTGAGGACACAAAGAGTTCATCCAGATGATCTGAAATAATATCAGTACTTTTCTCAATACCAAAAATCCAAGATGGCCGCCATATTGATATACTGAGTATGTTGAGCGATCTCTTAATTTAAAAAAACGAAAATATGAGGTAACTATCCAACATAAATCCCACATACCGGTAGTTTAATGTTATGTAACACCATATAACGTCATTTTTCCAAAAAAAAAACAGGAATATACCACAATTCCTCACTTTTGCAGTTAAAAAAAAATATTTTGTTGCCTCTACACAAAAAGCTCATAAACAAGATCAGAAATAATATCATTCCTTTTCTTATCTCCACAAATCCAAGATGGCGACCATTATGTGAAGCGTCCCCCCCCCCTCAGAAAATCACGTACATGCCATAATCATCATGTTGTTGAAACTTTTTTTTCAGGGCCATGGAATCTAGAATATATTTCCATCACCAATTTTTTAAATAGAATGTGCTTATCAACACAAAATCCAACATGGCTGCCATATTGGTTAGCTCTTTTAGCGCAGATGCCACGATTAAGCGATGTCCAACTGCTTTTTCATATGGGAATAT
Source organism: Flabesymbios commensalis (assembly GCA_964017125.1). Lineage (NCBI taxonomy): Eukaryota > Metazoa > Annelida > Polychaeta > Terebellida > Flabelligeridae > Flabesymbios > Flabesymbios commensalis. The sequence continues at coordinate 11,909,262 of OZ024908.1, forward strand.
AGATATAAATTGATCATCTCATCTTTAAATATAAGGGTATTTTTCATTCATTTGAAGCTTGAGATAGCGTAAGAAATTCCAGTTTCAAACACAGCGACTAATTCCAATGTAGGTATTTTATATAGTAGGCCTATATAAAATGTTTTTCGATTTTGGTTAAGTATTAGTTGTGATTATTATTGTGAATGTACATAATAACAGAGCTAAGTACAATATTACACCAGATTGAACACGTTTAACGTCAGGATATGATAGTTTTATGTCAGGATATATGAATATGATATCAGGATATGACACTTTAATATCATGATATGTAATATAATGTCCAAACATTGGTGTTTAATATAGCAAAATCACGTTATGATGGCTCAATACAGCTTTATAAAGGCAGTATATAGTGGCTAAACATCACGTTGCTGTATTAAAATGAAAAGATATACATCATATTATCACGAAATGCATTACAATTTCGTGATATATCATTTTAACATCACTATGACATTTTAATGTCAGGATATGACATTTGATATGGTACTTGAATATTATGATGTGACTTTATACATTGATGAAATGACACATTGAGGTCAAAATATAGCATTGTAATGTGATGGTGTGTCATTATAATGACAAACATGCTATTTAATATCGAAAATTGTATAATAAACAGTTCGAAGTCAGGATCTGGCATATTTATGCCAGGATATTGGATTGTAATTTATCAGAATATGACACTTTAACGTCATGATATTATAATGTCCAAATTTTGTCTTCTTATATCACACAATAAGATTTGAATGTCAAGATATTCAATTTTTTATGATAGGATATGACATTATCAAATCAAGATATGGCGGGCTTGGCGGCATTCTAATGTGACATTATAAGGACTGAATATGACACTACAATATTTTAATGTGACCATAGAATGTCAGGCTTTGTCACTTTGAAGTCTGGATATGGCATTTTAATGTCAGGATATTATATTGTCATGTCAAGGTATAACATTTCAATAACATTATATTGACAGACTCACGTTACCATATGGTAATACAGAATCGACATAGAACATTCCAATATCAGACTGGCACATGTCAGTTCAACATATATATCGCAATATAATTTAGTAAGTGAAGGCCTCTACATTGCTCAAATACCGGTACTCCAAAACTGCCAACAACAAAAGCACGTCGGAAAATAAAATGGAAATTAATTAGATAGCGTTAAGACACATGCTCTTTGAACAGCATGTGGCCTTGCCCTCTTTTACTTTCATTTCCTCTTACACTAAAATGTCATATTGTGATGTTAATATGCTATATCATGATATTTAATATCGTGACAATACACTAAAAGATCCTGTCACTTTAATACCATACCGTGATGCTTAACCACCATATCCTGCATTTATAAAGCTGTATCCAGACATCATAACGTCATTTTACTATAATAAAGAGCAATATTTGAACATTACAAAACCATATCATGACGTTAATGTTTCTTGTCCTCATATTATCGTGTTATAAAGAGACCATATCCTGACGATAAACTGTGACATCAATTAATTTAATGTCATATTCCGATATTCTGATGTAAAATCATCTCATTACAACACCATACAATGCCATAACTTCACGAAATATATATATCCTCATATTCAAAATGTAATATCTTGATATTTAAATGATATATTTCATGATATTAAACATATTGACATTCGCAGATCAAGGACAAAAGTAAGTATTTAAAAGAGCATTGTTACAGGACGATTACCAAAGATGTCATGTACATGTAACGTGTGAGGCGCAAGTCCTTATCTTGTAATTGATTTTTGCTAGAAAGCCTCCCTTCAACGTCACCTACTGCCCCAGCCAACACGGGGCATTAATCCAATTCTGTTTAATTTTTGTGCCAGCGTCGAAGACGGTCAGCCCATATTAAAACACCATTGGATGAATGCCTCGTGTTTAAACTCCATTATGATACAGAGCATATTTTGCTGTACAGGAGGGTGTGGAATCTACAGTCTGGGAACGGATTTTATATCATGGTCGTTTGTAACCAACGCAAACTGAAAGAGCAGTCGCCCCAGAAAGGGTTCTAAAAAGAGTGAGTTGCGGGTGCAGAGTGGCTTGTTCAAAGGGGGGGGGGGATCTCACAAATCTAGACTATATTGTACAACGATGTGCTCTTTTTGTATTGGCCAAACATGTAGAAACTGTGACAGCTCGGATAATTTCATTATTTACCTGAGATTAATGTGTTAACTTGACAAATCTCAATCTACATCTCTAGTGGGAAAGCAGTTCGAAAACACTCCAAAGCGTCACCCACCATGGTAGAATTAACTATAACTACCATGTGGCATTCATGTCGATAAACACAATATAATAAAACATGGTCATCTAAATGACTTCCAGACTCCATGGGTTCTGCTAAAAAATACATTTTAGTTTCAACGACGAGATAGTTATCGCATATTTTCGGGTTTTTTAAGAGATCGCTTAACAAAATATTATGGCGGCCATCTTGAATTTGTGGTATTAAGAAAAGTACTGATATTATTTCTGATCATCTGGATAACCTCCTTGTACTTTAAAACATAGGTAGAGACACGAAAATCATTGTTTTAACTTCAAAAGTGGGGGATTGGGGTATAACCTTTTTTTTAAATGGCGTTACCTGGTGTTATTTTTAATTAACTACTATGTGGGATTTATGTTGATAAATTCAATATAATAAAATAATGGTGATCTAAATAAGTGTTATATTCCATGGGTTTGGCCAAAAAATACATTTTAGGTTCACCAACGAGATAGATATCTCATATTTTCGTGTGTTTTTAAGAGATCGCTTAACAAAATCAGAACAATATGGCGGCCATCTTGGATTTTTAGTATTGAGAAAAGTGCTGATATCATTCCTGATCATCTGTATCAACTCTTTGTGCCTTAAAACATAAGTAGAGACACCAAAATATTTTTTTCCTAAATACAAAGTTGAAGAATTAGGGTATACCCCTGTTTTTCGAAAATGGCGTTACATGGTGGCGGCCATCTTGAATTAAAAAAAATGCACAAGGGGAATTTTTGGGGCATCTTCGGAATTCGTCTGGGGGGATGTCCAGGTAACATTCCTGAAAAAATCAGCTTTCTGCAATTTTATTCCAGGTTCCTGTGTTTTTTTCACTAATGCTCTTGCACTAATATAGGATATTTCTGACTTGACGGGATAAAATTGCAAGGCTGCAGCTATTGTGAATGCAATGTACGTTATTCACCAATGGTCGTTTCATAGAGATGAGATTTGTCAATCTATGGCAACGATATATTTAGCTACATAATCTTCTACTAAATATCCCTAAATATCCCTATCTCAGGAACAGACAATTCTGTGAAACGCAGTGACGTCACTCGGTGAAAACAAGGTTATATAACAACCCCTCCCCCATACTTCATTCTGTGAAACGCAGTGACGTCACTCGGTGAAAACAAGGTTATATAACAACCCCTCCCCCATACTTCATTATGTGAAACGCAGTGACGTCACTCTGTGAAAACAAGGTTATATAAGACCCCTCCCACATACTTCATTGTATTAGCCAGCTCGGTGAAAATGAAGGAGGTCAAGGTCATTGAGTTTCACAGAATACTCTTTTCAGCTGTGACCGGTACGATCATATAAGTTACATAAACATAATACAAGGCTACAACCAAAAAGTTAAGTTCAATGAGTTTATTATATATATAAACTGTACAAATTATTAATAACACATTCATGTCGGGAGACATATGTTAAGACCTCACGGTCACTAGCACGAAGGCCAGCCTTTGCGTGTTTCAAAGTACAAAAAATGTACTATTTTTCATACATTTAACAATGTGGTATGGGCAAAGCAAAAAAACATACATCAGTACATATTAATCAGCGAGATAAATGGATTAGCACGGAGGCCACACTTTGTAGGTTTCAAATAAAAAATATATATTTGTCATACACATAACAAAAGCAGACATCAGAACATATTGATCATCGAGATAGATGGAGTTCAGGGTGAAAGATAAATGGTTTGAATACTATTATGTGACATCGTACATAATATAAATGTATTTGAAAATATCTAAATATAATATTCTAGCCAACATTGCATATTTGATTGCAACAATAGAACATTAGAATTGTACAGATGATTGGATATTTCGAAATGATATGATTTTATGGCATAATTACTAAACCTGTGAAACTATGTGTGTTTATTTTATCCGAAATTAATGCTGAAGTTATATTTATTTGACGAGGAAACTGATTTCGCACTTTGTGCGGTTCAATTGTTTCACTCTATTTATATGAACATGATGTCGTTGTCAAAAGTGAATATCAGAATTTCCATCTATATTCAGACAATGAAAATATTGCGGAATTGCTTAGTTAGTTAAAATAAACTTCATGTTGACAACGTTCATAGATATCGTTAACCTTCAGGATTTTAATTGTAGAAAAATGGGATATGTTTGTCCTAAATGGTGACTAATTTACACAATTACGAAAATTCTGACCATACGTCGTTGGCCATCATGGACACGATCTTGAAGAACTAAAAAACAATATTTTGTTGTACAATCGAATAATTTAACTTATTCATCGGCGGCTTTATCCAATACAATATAGGAATATATCTCTGACGGAGATCGTGGTATATTTTACATTCTAAAATAAATATATGAGAGTGTGGTAATTTTGAAGCATTAGTAATGAAAGGGTTATGCCCCCGCTTTATGAAATGGGGCATACACCCTTTCATTACCAAAGTAACGATTTGTCCTCTGTCTCAAGTGTGGTGTCAACTTGATCATTCTCAGCTCACAATACACTCATTCTCACTGTTCTGTCTCTACGGGTGGCAGTGTAAGGTCACAAATGACGCTGGTCATCATTGAAACAACATTGGGTGAACGTTTATTCATTCATTCATTCATTCATTCATTCATTCATTCATTCATTCATTCATTCATTCATTCAGAAGTTGGCGTTATTGAAAAGATAAAGTAAGGGGACTATCAGGCATTAGGAAGTTTTATTTTTTTTTGCGAGTGAGGGGAATAAGACATAGATTGAATGAATGAATGAATAAATGAATGAATGAATAAATGACGAACGAACGAATGGACGAACGAACGAACGAATGCATAAATGAATGAATGAATGAATGAATGAATAAAGGAATGAATGAAAGAAGGAATGAATGAATGAATGAATAAATGAATGAATGAATGAATGAATGAATGAATGAATGAATGAATGAATGAATGAATGAATGAATGAATAGGGCTCCATGCCACGTTGATGCACATAGTCTAAACCAGGCTGACTCAGGGAACTAATGATAAATATCACAGCAGACAAAAATACGTGGATATAAAATTGTTTAAGTGCTGGGCCACCATTTACGTCGCTGGCCCAGCAGTAAAATAACATTGTGTCAACGTCACATCTCCGCAGGGGACAGGGATTATCTCTGATTGTTGCTAAATATGGACATCAACGTGATATCAAGCCTGGGCAGGGGCCGTGTTGTCTCCCGCTTTGGTATTCAGCTTTCAAAGAAACAAATTCAGCAAATAATACTGGCTGCTTTCTGATCACATACAGTAATATTTGTTAATGACCTACAGTCAGCCAGTTCATTCAAGACTCATACAAAATAAAAAGAGAGCATATATATTTAATGTAATGGATAATAGCATGGCTCACTAGAAAATATTCTGCATGAATCTTGTGATTGATCAGATTCTACTTTTCCAAATACTTTTGTTGTAACATTATCCCCCATGCTGGTGTAAGCGTTGTATTTGATCACTTGTCCGTCGGGTACTGACAGTAATAGACCACGAAGTATAGACTCTGCTACGATATCGTTATCAGCATACAATGGTCCTAGATACTGATTATTTCTGTCGGGCTGTATGCAACCATATCCAATGATATCATTTCCTGAAGTTGCAATCAAGGTAGTTACAATGTCCGGATTCACCCAGTTATCTAAGAAATGATCTCTCTGCAATCCATGAATAGACCGATCATATACTTTCAATTTCGGTAAAATATCTGGACAAAACTTCTGTAGTAAAACCCCATTTGGTTTTGCTTCATTGGTGTTGTTGATCTGTTTGTGGTCGGCCTTGCCTATGTACATTCTGTTGATGGAAGAGCCAATCTGCCATCCTGTCCACTTACAAAACCGATCTACCTGAGGTAATAGCGCATCTGCTACAACATTGATTGTCTTAGTGTAGGTCAATGTTGATTGTGATAATATGTTTCCCAACCCATATTTCTGGTAATCTTTCTTCACTTAGAAAGTGTGACAATAGCGCATCGTGCTTGACATGAGCGTGTGGGAAATACATCCTGTAAATACAGAGTTAGTCAGATAAGATATGCATGCTATGCAAATGGTGATAATTTGACTGTGATATGGAAAAAAACCCATAACTATGAATCAGCTGTGAGCTTCAGGCAAATACCTTATTCGTTGGATAAATATGATGCATTTTCCCGTAAAGCACGAAAAATGAAAAACGTTAGCATTTTCTAACATGAACTAGTCTGTCACATATGACATATCTGCCATACATTCAGTGTCATTGTAGTTAACCCTTGCACTGCATAAAAGTAATATCTGGCACGTTTTTTCTTCAGAAAACATCTGCTGAACAACTGATATTAAAAGCCATTATATAACAAAATGAGTCAGTTAGCTATCTTTAAAGCGCAAATAGAAAGACACCACAAAACAAAAGTAAAAAAAAAATTCAAATTTTTATTTTTTTAAGAATTTACTCGGCGACTATAGTCGCCCACAGCAGGCTGCGCTTGGTTTATTTTGGGCGACTTTAGTTGCCCATAGCAGTATAAGGGTTAAACTACACCAAGATTGGATATAGGCTGCTGTTATCCGTCTCATCTTGACGTTTTACCCTTTAACCGCCGGTGCCGCATATATTCGGATTTTCTTTTTTTATTAGCACATTAAGTACCCCATTTTAAATATGTTAAAGATAAAATGTGACATGAACCAGCAAGATTTGAAAAGAGTTGACCTCCATTTTGTCGAATCCGAATAATTTTCACTCACTTGAAGTTGTGGATCGCGTCAGCGAGACACAACTTCAGATGGGTGCAAATTCAAATTGAATAATTTGGCGGTTAAAAGGTTAAGCTCACATTTCGTTTTCAATAGCAGTGATTTAACCTTTAGATCTTCTTGTGATATTTCAACAAAGCTTGAACCCGTGCCACGACGAGACAAGTATTGTTTTAGTCTAATCTCACCTACAATTTCCCCATCTTCTTTTACCGCCGCCAGCATTCCTTCCGGGTCATACTCGTAGCAAGACAACATGGAATTATAGGTTGCGATACCATCCTTCTCAAGTAACATTCCGTATATTGTTGGCAATTCTACACGCTCGACCGGGCGAATATCAAGTTTGGAAACATTCATAGCTGTAACAAAATAAAACATCGATGTAATGCTGGTTTAATGTTGGTACATCGTCTGCAACACTGACCAAACGTTAAAACTTAAAGCGCGGAAATATTTGTGTATAAACCAGAAAGACCAAAGGTTTTTTTCAATTTGAAATCATTATGAATGTCTTAGTTAGCTCTTTCTTCTTCATTTGAATACCTATGTTATGGGTCTACCGCCATTATAGGGTGGAACGGGGTGATTTGGGACATGGGGTAAATTGGGACACCACTGGGGTAAATTGAACACCATTTATTGTATGTGTTATATTTTAGCCAAGTCAATAGAAAACGGAAACCTAGTACACTAGAAAAGTGTCCCAATTCACTCCTCGTCATCCTACATATTGGATATTAAATATTTAGGATTTAATCGAAAAATAAGTTGATGTCTAAGCTTCTATCCATATGGCATTGTGTAAAATAACAGATAAATTATACTTCAGCACATGATAACGATACTCACATAACTTTGTAGTCTGTAGTGCTGAAATAAATCTAATTCCGATAGAGCTTGTGGAAATTGCCAAGCGATGGCCACCGGTCATCATTATGCGACCGAGTACTTGTGTCATGGTGACTTCTGGTAACCCTCAAGAAAAGGCTAATGGCGTCTATATCAGTTTTCAGCCTTGCTGTTTTTCCTTCAAACAAAAAAAATGTGTGGGAAATGAGCCTTAAATCGGCCAGATTGACACATGTTTCATTCAAATTGTACATTTCTAAGTATTTTTTTACCACTTGAAGTTGTGGGTCGCGGTAGCGAGACACAACTTCAAGTGGTAAAAAAAATATTACTTACTTTAGTCAGCAGTAGGATAATATGAAAACTACTCGTTGCTTTTAAACATGCGTCATAAATATGCGAAGACTACTTGTTGATAATGCGTAAACTACTTGTTGGTAATGCGTAAACTACTTGTTGGTAATGCGTAAACTACTTGTTGGTAATGCGTAAACTACTTGTTGGTAATGCTTGCTGATCATACTTGTTGTTTGTCAGTGGCGAATCAAGAAGGGGGGGGGGGAGGCGAGCTCTTCGAAAACTAAATTTGTCGTTACCTGGTTACAATGGTTTATAGTCAATACATCCTACTATTAATTTACAGGCAGTTTCTCACAAGAATGTTAAAATGTCACACATTATTTTGATGGCTCGTGTTTATATAAATTATCTAGGTTATTATGAAAAGAAAATGAAATAAAATGAATCGGGCTTTAGGCCACCTTTGTGCACATATAGGCTAAACTGGGCCAGGAAAACCTCCTGAGGATGGTGAGATGATTGAGATGACACTGTCCTCCAGACACAGGATTCGAAATTCGAGCCCTGGCGGTCTGAGGCCGAGCACGCTACCTCTCGGTCACGGAGTCTCCCCACAATACTGACTTTCACACGTGGATGGGGAAGAAATATTTTTTGTTTCTTTCAAACCGCCGATACCGGGAACCGAGCCCCCGAACTCTGGCGTGAAGGCAGCGGTGCTAACCACTGCCCTAGGGCCCCCGCCCTCTTATAAAAAGAAAGACACATCTTGCAGATTTTGGTTTACATGCTATTCGTCAGCACAGTACAATTTGTGTCGATGGCAATATTGGTAAAGCGGTTAAAAAATTTGACTAGAAAATAGGAGACAGCGTTTTATACTGGGGGCCATTATCATAAATGTAGAAGCTTATAAACCGAATTGTTAAAAGAAAAAAATCAAAGGAAAGGTCAAAATGACTTTATCGCTATCAAAAACAAGCGTAAAATATCAGATATGTGCATAAGCATATTACATTGAAACACATACATATTACATTTCTACATTTTATTTTGTACATTTTCTTACCGATAGAAAAAGTCTACCCCAAACTGAGTCCACCCGCCCACGATGAGTTCTGGTCGAATTACTGTCCACTGTTACTGTTATTGGCTCATCTTTTATACCCTACTGCTGATGTAGATTATCCAAACATTATGATAATGTAATTCAATGCGAAAAAAACATGAGGGCGATGGATATTCATCAAGTATATCAGAATCGCCAACAATAACATCGGACAGAAACAATAAATACTGTATTCTAGAACGTGTTTAGGGCCAATCATCAGTGATCATGTAGTTAATTGTTAAAGCGCTGAAATCGTCGCCTCGGAGCTAAAGGATCCTATCTGACACTCGTTAGAGTGGCAGATAGGATCCTTTAGCTCCGAGGCGACGAAATATTCTATATCATTCCATGCAGACCAAAGGTCTTTTCAATTTGAAATCATCATAAATATCTTAATTGGCTCTTTCCGCTTCGTTTGAATACCTACTCGAGGCTCGGACCAATGTTGGGCTGATGTTGAAACATTGTGTACGGCGCTGGACCAACATCAGCCCATTACTGGGCCAACTCCTCGTGTTTGCTGGGTATGTTATGGGTCTACGACGATATTTGCTCTTTCAGCGCGGGGATCGATTTTAGACGTCAGAATCTGACGTCTATAGTCATAAGCCACTATGCCTTTTCTCTGTTTTAGATGAGCGCGCGCATTAGATTTAGGCCAAGCATTACCAAAACAAAAACATGTGTTGTTTTCTGCGCAGCACGCACATTGGATTGCTTCGATTTCCAAAAAAGTTAATTTTAGTAGATAAAAAAATCATTTCTAATGAAATCAAATTCATTTCATGAGATAAAAAAAAATCATTTTCCAAGCTATTTTTTATTTTGCTAGTTTTTTTCGTCGCCCCCAATAACTTTATTTAAAATAGGTCGAAAGTTTTTTCGTCGCCCTCAGTAACTATTCCAGTAATTTGTCCATTTTTTTAAATTTTCAATAAATTTGTCAAAAATGGGTTCAATGAATATTTTCTTTAATTGTTTTTTTTTCGCCGTCTCTTATTGGATTTTGGATTTTTTCCTATTTAAAACAGAAAAAACACAGTGGCCTTCTTTTTACTCGTCCCATTCATTTGCGCTGTCTAGACTATTTTTGTGATCGTATATATATTTTTTTAATATATATTCCATAGCCAGAATAGCCAGCAGTCACCCTGGTGAAATCGCAAGGCTCTGACGCAGATACCATCATTTTTGAATAGATCAATTCCATTACGATCACTATGGCTGCTTGCTATGTACATAAAAATGGAAGGGGGGAGGAGACAGCGAAGCTAGTTGAGCAGACAGGTCATGCCGTTGTAAGCTAGCACCCGTATAACAATAGGTAGGCCTACCAGCGCACTGACACTTCGACAGCAAATACGACACGTTGAACCAATGCTGGGTTAATGTTTAACCTGCTAATAAATAAGAATATAATGTTAATAAATAAATAATTATGACATGACAGTGCTAATCATCAATCTTCAACTAACCCTAATATGACACTAAAATTGTCATAAATGACCCTAAAACTAGAAAGTGAGATCAACATCCACACTGTTCATTCACCCATATCAAGAAAGTGGTCATATTGTGCAGTGAATTATAGTGGGTGTAGCTTGACAGCTTGTAACATGGGATATCATACATAATTACATAAGACATATTGGATTTCACAATATGTAAATAAACTTTCACACTTGTATATAACTTGTGTTACTAATTTTGTCAAATTAATATCAGTAGGCCAAAAGCAGCCAATAATAGTTCCCAAAAATGTTTCTAAATGGTCATGTTGTTTGGTAGCACTATAATTACTACTGCAAAGAATACTATCAAACAATGCATAGTGCTGTCTGTGTATACACATAACTATTTAAAAGTATATGTAATGATAATTTTATGGGTAATGCTGATGAGGGTTTCGTAAATTATTCATAGAGTAGAATAATTAATTTACAAACAATGTAATAAATATAAAATGCACCAAAGTCAGGTATGATTATAATGGTAATTTTATGGCTCGTGCTGATGAGGGTAAAGTAGAGTAGATTATTTTTATTACAAAAAAATGTAATAAAATGTACCAAAGCCAGGTATAATTAGATTTGTATTTTTTAGGTCGTCATGATGAGGGTAGGGTGGATTATTTCTACACAAACTAGTATGTGTCCCCAATGTGTCCCCAAGAGACTGGAAGTTAAAGTTAAAAAAAATATGTTGGTATCTTTTTTCTATAACTACATATTTAGGATACGCACGTCTTTATCGCTAAATCTAGTTTGCGGTAAAATTCGAATGCCAATAATACTATTGTTTTAGTCTAAGTCATAGCCCTGGGCCATATACACATGTAGGCCACTAAATCTGGTTTGTAAAATTTTAATGTGCTGATATTTCTGCCCCCCCCCCCCAATATGCTATTATAATAAAGTTAATTCATGCTGTGGATATTTATCATTATATTTATTAGGAATATTTAATGTGAATCTGAAATTGATGTTTACATGTTTATAGAGAAAAAAATATAAAGTGATACTATGAATGCTAAGGCCATTTTTTTGCTTACAGTGTATATATACTGTGGATATTAAATATTGTATGTAATATAAATATTTAACATTAGTCTCATATTGATGGTCATGTTTATATGTTTAATGAAAAACCAAATAAAATATATAATGACACTTTGCATGCCAAGGCTGAGTTTTAAAAATAAATATAGAACAGTGTATGATAAAGCACAATGCTGAAGACTTGTATCTTGACCAATATGGCGTTATCCAGATAGATAGCTATTAAGATTATAACAATAACTACAATATAAATATATTATTTTTAATAACCGACTGTAAGAACAAGGTGAAATTAATTGTTTTATACAGTTTGAATGTTACAGCAGATTTTTTGTTAGAAAAATACTATACAAACTCCGGCTATTATTATAATTATTATAAATATTTTATGTTACTCGCATATTGATGTTTAACTATTTATGGAGAACAACAGTAATATATATTAATACACTTTATTTTAGTTTTATTTTAATATAGGGAACAACGCTTCAGATTGAATATGTTGTATATTGAGTGTTTTGGGCGGGGAAGGGGGGGGGCATGGTGCCGTAAAAGCTGCCTGCTTGGAAAGCTGGAGATCCCACTCTGGCCTACAAGTTTCTAAGAAACAAAATGCTTCTTTGCCGTTCCCTCATAATGATTCAATATTGTGGAGAGCTTCTGTGACCGAGAGGTAGCGTGCTCGGCCTAAGGCTGCCGCCAGGGATCGAATTTCAAATCTTGTATCTGGAGGGCAGTGTCATCTCATTCAGCTCACCATTGTCAGGTGGCTCTCCTGGCCTAGTTTAGCCTATATGTGCACCAAGGTGGCCTAAAACCCCATTCATTTCATTTTATATTCAGCATTATGTCATAAATTCAGGTATCCCTACAGATTATAATAATAAACACAAGATAAATATATTATATTTATTAGGCGACTAGAAGAACGAGGTGGGGTTACCTTTTAATGGTATGAGCCGAAGCAAACACACATGGGTGTATCGATACAAATCACCAGGACAGATGAAAATATGGTGCTAATAAATGTCAAAATCGTTCTACGACTTTACTAAGCGTCGATCTTTGCCCAAGAGTCGGCATTCCCCATTCATAAAAATGTTTTGTAAATATTCATGGATATTTCTTGAACAATTTATAAAAGTGTGGCATTGAATGAATCATGAGCATATCATTAAATATTATGAAAAACAACACTTGCCCCGAGAAGCTTGTTTTTTTTTGTTGTAAAAGAGATCATATATCTAATACAAATCAAGTAGAGACTGCTCCCAAAGGAAAATAGGCTGTAGCACTCAGATGTAAAAAACAAACAAAATATTCAGATCATACAAGTTCAGCCTATATTAAAAATACACTTTAATTATAAATATGGGCTGTTTGTTCCAAAATCTACTCGCCTAAAATCCACTCCCATTGGCGTAACGAAAATTAGACACAGGTTATAAACTGGAAAATGTAGTGTAAATATATAAACTTAAAGTACTGCCGTTTCAAAGTTATGTTGGACAGTTTTTTCACTATGCCGTTACAAGGTTATTACGCAGACGCCAGTATATCCTTCATAGCTTAGGTTTAAACCCGAACCAATAGAATTGATAGGAGGACTGCTATTACCGCGCCATGCCACCAGTGATGAACACAATTCACAAAGAAGATGATCAACCCGTTAGACTCTACACTGACTACAGTGCTGTTTGTTGAAACAAACCTGCCAAGCTACAACCTTAAATGAAGAGAGTGTAAGTAGTGATGAGGAGAGTGTATGGGAGTATGCCCATCGAAACCGTAAAAACAAACAAAGATGTAGACCTGTGATGTACAGTAGTAGTACTAGTAGTGATGCCAGCAGTATCAGTAGCAGCAATAGTAGCAGTAGTAGTAGTGGTAGCAACAATAGCACTGATAGTAGCTCCGTTAGTAGAAGCCATAGTGGCAGCGATAGTAGCAGAAGTAGTAGACCTAAAACTAGCAGCCATCAGAAAAATGAACGTCTACAAAGAAGAAATATGATCACCGAAAATCAACCTGACAATAGTCATGATAGTACCACCACCGCAAATAATAGGCGTGACAAATGTACAAAAAAACGCTGCGATAATAGTGATAACAAGAAAGAAACTCAGCTTCCCGACGCCACAACCATGCAAGACAGAACTATGAAAAACAAATGTGTAATAGGTGACTCTAACATGCGTGGATTAGCCACACAATTAAAATCAAAACTGACAAATCCGGAGTCGGTATGTATATACAAAACTTCGGGTATGAAAATAGCACACTTAACTACCCGACTACCAGGATATGTAAATGAGGATACAGAGGCTGTAATAATCCATCTCGGGACAAATGGTATTGGTGATCAAGCGAACAAGGCGATGCAGGATATTAACGAACTTACTAAACAAATGACTGCTCTACACAATACACACTTCTATTTCTCGGAAATTCCCCCCAGAAGCCAAAATAAATATAATACCTTAATTCACCGTGTGAACAGCCACATACGAGATATATGCTCAAAATTGAAAAATGTTGACTATATGCCCACACCCGTAACAAAACAACATCTGAGCCGTGGTGGAATACACTTAAACGATAAGGGACAACAAAAACTGACTGCGGCTATGGCTGAAGTTTTCAACAACCATGCAGCAACCGGTCAGTCTTTTCATATACCAACCATCATAACAAGGACATAGCAAACGTGAACACTGAGGTTATAAATGATCAGGTCGGTGAAATACGCGTTCTGTCATGGAACATAAATGGCTTAGGTAACAAACTGGCAGATCCTGATCTTTTAGCATTTATTCGTGAATACGATATAATATTTTTAACAGAAACAATGAAAAGTAATGATTACACATTGGTATTACCCGGGTATCAGTTCCATCATGTCAGTGGAACATTTAAACATAAAAATGCTTCAAGAGCTTTTGGTGGTATTGGAATACTAGTAGCCAACAAATTTGAAAAACATACTAGAATAGACTCGACCTATGATCATCTGGTATTGTTAACTATAACTACAGAATACTATCAGAAAAACATTAAAATCGGCTGTGCCTATATACCACCAGAAAACTCTACATATGTTGGTCTAAGAAATGATTATTTTACTATGTTAGAGGAGGAAGTGGCTAGATATACAGAAAGTCACCATATAATATTATGTGGTGACTTTAATAGTAGAACTGGTCGCGCTCCAGATTACGATAATAATATCAATGTTTTAAATGAACGCTGTAATGAGGACAGAGTCATTAACAGATATGGACGATCTCTGCTAAATTTTTGTATAAACACAGAGCTTAAAATAGCCAATGGTCGAATGTTTGATGATAAAGGTATCGGCCGCTATACATACTACTCGCCCATGGGAGCAAGTACTATTGATTATATGATACTAAGAGAAGATTATATGATCAGTAAATTTAAAGTTCTACCGAAATTAGTAGAATCGGATCATTGTCCTATAAAATTCCATATTCTCAATTCAAAATTGAAAGAGTTAAGCTCTGCAGAAATGAACATACATATTAATGACTCATCACCATGTTTCGATGTATATATATGGCAAGATGAAAAAAAGATAGAGTACCAAGCATCTCTTCGAAATGAACAGACATGTATTGCGTTTGAAGAAATGCTATGTGCCGCAGCTGAAGGTTGTAGTAGCGATAATCTATGTGATATTTTCAATGGTATGCTAGAAAATGCATTATCCCCGTTATTTCTAAAGAAGCAGCATCAATCAAAGTGTAGGAAAAACATAAAAAAATAACTTTCCTTCAAACCCTTGGTATGATAAAGAATGTAAATCTCTAAAACAAGTTTTAAATAATATTGCTAAAGATAAGAAGTTTAACACACGTCAAAGTGAATATAATATAATGTTACGCCAATATAAACAATTAATTCAGAAAAAGAAAAGACATTACCAAGAAGTCAAACTTGGACAGCTTGAAAATATGAGAACAGAAGATCCAAATTCCTACTGGAAATTTTGGAAATCTTTAAAACCTAGAAATTCAACCAAAGGTCCTACCCTGTCAAAATTTGTGAAATATTTTGAAGAACAAGTCTACCCTCCTCATGTTGACTATTTTGACTACGATCACATGAATAATATAATGAAGCTAGTTAAATCATCCCCAAATGATATTAATGAGAAGGTAGAAAATGGACAATCCGATTTGTTACAGTTCTTAAACAGCCCCATAACTATAGACGAAATTCAAAAAGCAATTAGAAAGTTAAAATGCAAAAAAGCGGCAGGCATAGATGGTATTCCTGCGGAATTTTACAAGCATGGCAGTAATGAACTCTTACCAGCACTAGTTTTACTGTTTAATACCATTATAGCCAATGGAGAATATCCATCAAGTTGGGCCACTGGTATAATTCATCCTGTTCACAAAAAAGCTGCACATAACGTGCCCGATAACTACAGGAAAGTTACAGTAATGCCATGCATTGGGAAATTATTCGAATCTGTAGTTAATAACAGACTGTCTTTTAAAAATGATGTATGCTATGATAATGATCCCTTTCAAGCCGGCTTTAGAAGTAACTCCCGGACGACTGATAATATATTTATACTATGTGCCATTATAGATAAGCAAAGGTGTCTTTCAAAGCCCCTGTATACATGTTTTGTTGATTTTACAAAAGCATTTGACTATATTGACAGATCAGCACTGTACTATAAATTACTGAGCAGAGGAATAGACGGCAATTTTTTAAATGTAATAAAGAGTCTGTTCTCTAAAGCTGAGTGCCGTGTAAAATGGGATTCATGCATCAGCGAGATATTAAAAAGCGAATTTGGTGTCCTGCAAGGTGGTATGCTCAGCCCCAAATTATTTACAGAATTTCTGCAGGATATATCCAAATCATTTGATCAAGGTGAGGGTATCCCCGTAGACACTTTATTAATTGTATACTTGTTATTTGCAGACGACCATGTCCTTTTTTCAGATTCTGCAAATGGATTGCAAAAGCAATTAACTGCCCTGTATAAGTATGCTTCTCTGTGGCATATAATAGTCAGCATTCCTAAAACAAAAGTTCTCATATTTAACAAACGTCATACGTCAGAATGTGACAGCTTCTACTATGGTGATGACATAATAGAAAAAAATGAAAAATATAAATACCTTGGGGTTGTATATAGCACTAAATATCCTAAGAATGTATTGAAAGAAACGTTTCTCCATCTCGCTTCCCAAGCTGGTAAAGCAGTTTTTTCTCTACACAAGCAATCTCGTCCCGTAGTCGGTAAATTGTCACCTGTTATTGCATTCAAGGTTTTTGATTGTCAAATACTGCCCATATTAGAGTATGCAAGTGATATATGGTATACCGGTGATAGTGTTAACGATTTGGAAAAAACACATCTAAAATTTATTAAATCAACGCTGGGTGTTAGAAAGCAAACACCCACTCCTGCAATTTATGGTGACACAGGACGGTTTCCATTGATTATCAGGCAACATATTAAAGCTGTAAAATATTGGTGTAGAATTCTAGACCTATCTCAGAACCACCCTGTCAGAAATGCCTACAATATGCTACTAGAGCTAGATGGCACTGGATTCACAAACTGGTGCTCGCGTATTCGGTCTGTCCTTGAACTAACCGGGCTAGACCAAGCTTGGGAGACGCAGCACATTGGCAATACAAATAAATTCATGCTTTCCTTTAAAGATTCAATTGTTAGAATATTTACACAGCGGTGGAGACAAGATATTGAGAGTTCAAGTAAGCTGCGCACATATTCATTAGTGAAAAAATCTTTGTGTGTGGAACCATACATCTTAAACATAAAGGGGAACCACCTCATAACAGCAATGGCGAGATATAGAATGAGCTCACATGATTTAAAAATAGAGAGAGGACGATGCAATAATCCAATAACTCCAATAAACCAACGAATATGCACAAGGTGTGAATCAAACGAAATTGACGACGAAATACACCTTCTTCTCCACTGTAATGCCATGAACAATGAACGCGAAATCTTGTTTAATTCTATAGCCGGAATTATCAATATGCAACCAACAAATGATATTTTTCTACGAATTATGACATCTAGAGACATAACAGTGGTGAAGTCGCTAGCAAAATTTATCTATGGTTGTTTTAAACAAATTAAGGGTTGAAAATATTGAGTATGATAAATGTAAATTCATCTTCAAGCTGAAATATTTTGTATGTGTGCCGTGACTAGCATGATTAATTATTATCATCATGATCATGATTATGTGTCATTATTATCGTTTTAACGTTATATTTTTATGTAGAACAATCACAAGTCACCTGTCACTATATTATCCATATTATCATGCCTTCATGATCTGACTTGGGTATTACCACATATCAGGACGGCTGTTGCTCTCGGATCTTATTATTTGGCTTTTTAGGGCCGGTTAGGGACGTTTCCGTCGCCTTTGTTATCAGACGAGGTGGGGCCTTATGGAGGGTTTCAGAGTTGCTAAGTCAACTGATTTTCTCTATGAGGTCGGGAATGTTTTTCATCGATTGTAACTCCTAAGTATGCGGTACTAACTAGGTCGTGAGTGAAATGGTATGAACTAAACAATATAGTGAATTAAAATAAGCTGTAATGTTTTTGTGCGAGGGCCATAAAGATAATAAATCACTAGTTAATTAAACAAACTTTATTGCTATTGTGTGAGTGCCATGTCCTGCGTGAATGGCACGCATAATTATTATCCGTAATTTTTATTCTTATTACATCACTAAGTCTCCACCACTCGATAATATGGATGGTTCTGATGCTATACTTTGTTGGCAGTCGACGAACCACCATGTCCGACTTTTATTAGTATGTATATATTGTGTTTCGGTGGTATTACTGTTATTACGTTGTTAAATTTTGCATCACTAGTCTATATCAGGGGATCGCCGAGTTCATAGCGACTGTGCTTGCATGGTCACATGGCTCGGAGCTACCTGTGTCGCAGATTGTCACATTGATTGTACTTGCATGATATAATATTTGATTTTTAAAAATATCGTGTAATTTTAAACATTGTCCTAATACATTATCAAATTACTGTAGCATAACTATGCACTTGTATATATTCTAGGTTTCTACGCTTTCCAGAGTGTCTTTTTTGCTACTATATATATAATTAGCGTGTCATACATAGTAGCTATTTTATCTCTGGTTTTGGTGCGGGAAACAAAATGATAGACCTTATGTTACCCTGGCAATGCCTTTCAATCTTATTTTAAGTATATACCCAGTGTTTCTTATGGCAATGCCAGTTAACATGATTTTAGTTATGTATGTCATACTATGTATATTGTCATATGATTTTAACAAATTAACAATGTTGTATATACATGTACATATCTCTATTTCTATGACAAATAAGTCTGGATTGACTTACTTTCTGTCAATAAAATATCTGTCTGTCTGTCTGTTGGTTTGATGTGGTGAAAAACTACAACAGAAAAAATGGGATTTGTTCAATAAAATTCCGTAGTATGGAATAAGATTCCTCGTGCCGATCAGTGGGCAGGAGGAGGTGTAGGTATTCTAGTTTCTGACCAATGCAAACCTGATATTAATCCTCTGCCATCATTTATAATGCTGGAAGCAATCTCTGCACGCATCGGAAAGAATTCGTTCTGTGGTTTCGTTGTCTGTCTGTACATGTCAAAGTTTTGATGAATTCCAAGATTTACTATAGTCACTCCATGACAATTTGTATATATTGGGAGATTTCAACTTTCATTCAGATAACTCAAAAGGAAAAATCAATAAATTAAATGAAATACTCACATGTTTCGATCTTAAGCAGCATGTTAATTTTCCAACTCACTTCCATGGTCATTGGCTAGATCTTTTAATCACAATACGCACTTCTAATTCTATCAAGTCAGTTTTCTCGGTCATATGAGAAACTAACTATCGTAAGACGAAATGGAGCAAGGGAAAAATATCGTTATGAAAAATAGACAAAATTGATTATGTATCGTTTCATTCAGATAGTCTCAATTCGGAAGAAACCAGAGTAAGATCTCTCGGCACTATGTCAAATGTATGATTCTGTCCTTAGCTCTATATTAGACAAACATGCTCCTGTAAGTACCAAAACTATGCACAGAAAACCATCAACTCCATGGATGACTCCAGAAATAATGAAGGCTAAAACCCTTCGCCACAATCTCGAAAGAACATGGCGCAGAACTCGCACACATCTAGGTCGTTTTCGTTACAAAGATCAATGCCACCTGTGTAATAGAATGATGACACAAGCTAAATCAAAATATTTAACTGATGTTATTTCAGACAATTCGGAGCTCAATAAATAACATTCTGCATAGAATTCCAACGCCGGCTGTGCCAAAATTCACAGCAGTAAAATCACTTTGTGCTCATTTCTGTAGGTATTTTTAACCGTTCCAGATTTCCGGATAAAGTGCAGAATATTCCACCAGTGCTAAAAACAGAAATTAGATCTAAAATGAACGTTTTTTAACGTGTGTCAGAAGATGAAAAAATCCCCGTCGCCTTTGGAACTCTATAAATAACATTCTGCATAGAATTCCAACACGGGCTCTGTCCGAATTCAAATCAGTAAAATCATTTTGTGATCATTTCTTTAAGTTTTTTATGCGTTCAAAATATCCAGATAAGGTACAGAATATTCCACCGGTGCAAAAAACATAAATTGATCCAAAATGAACGTGCGTCAGAAGATGAAATTCAAAAGCTTATTTTGAGCTCATTGTCAAAATCATGTGATGTGGACCCCACTCTTACAATCGTGTTGAAAAATTGTCTTGACATTTTACCAGCTCCCATCACTGACATAATTAACATTTCAATGGGAACTAGTACATTTCCTCAAAATTTTAAAGAAGCTCATGTAAGACCACTACTACCACTACATCTCTTCCTAAAAACTAACTGACAAATACAGGCACGTATCCAGCTTGAGTTGCATTTCCAAAATCTTAGAAAAAGTAGTAGCCAATTGACTGCAAGTTTATATAGAAAATAACCATCCATCTAATCCATTACATTCAGCCTACAGGACACACCATTCCACAGAATCGGCTCTACTGAAAATACATAACGATATCATTATTATTATGGACAAAGGGGAAGTTGCAGCTCTGGCTTTGCGTGACTTGTCGGCCGCTTTCGACACCATGCTACACTAACAGATGTCCTCTGGAATTATAGGATTGGTAAATTTGGTTTTCTTATTATTTGCAAAATAGGCACCAATCCGTACAAATTAAAGACACTCTGTCAGATAAAGCCACACTCTCATATGGAGTTCCACATGGCTCTGTGCTAGGAACAGTGCATTTTACCTTATACTCTACACCACTCAGCGACATTATATATCTAGTTTTGACATAAAGCACCATTTTAATACCGATGATACCCAAATTTATATGTCTCTATCAGTTTCAAACGCTAAAGAATCTCTTGAAAAACTGCAATATCGTTTACTGGGTGTGTCAGCCTGGATGACAAGGTCTAAGCTGAAGCTTAATCCTAGCAAGACGGAATTTCTTATTGGTACCAAACTGAAGCGAAAAAAAATCTTGCATGATTCCCCATGCCTAATTCCAGGTTAAGACACACATCCATCAGCATCAGCTAACAATCTTGGTGTAGTAGTCGACCGTAGCCTGAATTTTCGAAAACACATATCCCAAATATATGAGTCAAATTCGAAAAAGTATGTCCTTAGATCTTGCCAAGCAAATGGCAGTGGCTCTCGTCAGTAGCAAGTTAGATTACTGTAGCTCACCTTTTCACAATATGCCAGAAAAGGATATCGCTAGATTACAACGCGTTCAGAACTGCCTTGCAAGAGTGGTAACCAAGGCCCCACGATTAAGTCTTTCAGTTTCTATTCTGAAGCAATCACATTGTCTTCGCATTTTATAATAAGTGGATTAATAAATGTATTTTGAACCCTGAAGTGTGGTTTGGCTGCGCATTGAAGGCCATATAAGGCCACAGACAACACCAATTGCTCCCCAGTCAGTATTGAAGATGACTAGATGTAATCGTGAAATAAACTGTAGTACAAGAGTATGCACATGCAGGTAACATGGTTTGAATTGTATTGTAGGGTGTGGCGATTGCAAAGGAATAAGCTGTACAAACTCTCCTATAATTCCAGAGGACATAGCTAGTGATGACTAAAAAACACTACATCTGTTAATGTTAAAAGCAAGTGACAGTAACTGTCTGACAAAAGTGTATTGGTAAAGCCACACAATCAGGCTAATATCATAAAAAATCGGTATTGTTTATTTTGGTTTCTTAATATGGATGTGAACATGTCCATAGACTAGAATTGCGTGAATCTTTTTAAATTTTAGGTTGCTGTGGCGACGTAGCAAGTGTGCAGAAAGCCCCATTTAACACTAATTCCCACACTTGAATCTTATTTTGGACATGCATGAAAACAAATTTCGTCCCTATTTCGTGATTAACTGGTAAATGCGCAACACAAAATTTAAAAAAACTTACGCAATTCTAGTCTATGGACATGTTCGCATCTTATGGCCATATTAAGAAGCCAAAATAAAAATATTGATTTTTGATGATTTTATCCTGATTGTGTCGCTTTAAGTAACTGCCTGAGAACAAAATCGTCGCCCACGAACACAATATTGTTCACAACAGGCATATAGCATGGTAACGGCTAAAATAATGTAACCTTTTATTTTGCCTGACTATTTCGTGATATATAAAAATGATGACAGTTATTTCCAACGTTTGCTATGTGTAACATTATTATTATCAAACGGTACAATTTCTCATTTTATTGTGTTATCTTTTAATATACATACATGTACTGATGTTTTGTTCGCTGTAACCATGGTAGCCTCCCATTTACATATTATGTCGTTAACATCAATTTTATTAAATTATTCATAGCTATATTTATATATTACGTCGTTCATTTTAATTTTTATTAAATTATTAATAACACAGAAGTTTTCCTTGACCCTCAAAACCTGGGTGTAGACACCTTGTTCGAGATGATATCATGATTATTTATGGAGATATAGCTGGAAATGTATATTATTAATGGCTGTACTAATTAGTGACTTAGTACTATGATATTTTGCGTACTTCGATTTCTCTAGACTTTTGATATGTGTTTCTGTTTTTTTTTCCAAAACGCATGCCATGAAAAAAATCATGTTGCAATTTTGTCTAGGTCGACACTTTTTTGAAGATAGGATGACTGGACTGATGTCCATACGTGGCCGTGGATCCATTGCCTGTGAAACCAGAGATATCTTGAGTGCTCAAATGCGCGGCCATGCTAGCCAGCAGCAATACCGTGATTCCAGCAGAGTTGGCATTTCGCTTTGTCCTCACAAAGCAGCACCCCAAGAGTACGAGTGTTGCCGAAATGGGTGGGCAGGGACGCGAAGACGAGTACAGTTGCGTGGTTTATGTGCACCAGACGAGGACGGACTGGACCGCCTTTGCAGATCGTGCAGCCACCCTAGAGAGAATTATTCAGCTGTTCAATCCCCCTGTTTGCTGCGGGCACTACGCCGAAGAGTCTAACTATTATATAATAATAAATGAAATAAATTTACTTTAGAGAAAAAAAACATGGACGATTTGTTGCCTTTCACTGTGCTTCCGTTCAAAGAAATACTCACCTTAGATTAAAAAAACGACCAGACTAAAAAGCAGATGATATCAGTTTGTGGTTTAAATCGCACAGCTGCAGCGGCAGTTGCAACAGGGAAACAGAGGAGGAAGAGGAACTTGCTGTTGCTCGATTCGCAGGGTACGCCAAAACACCTGAATCGGTAGGGGAACTGATAAACCCACCCAGACTGCCCCCCCATGGGTGTGTGAGACACCACAGCTGAATGGGATAGGGTCAGCATGCTCATTGGTTTTCTACAGAAGGTCGGTAACTCACGGAAATTTTGGAAGCAGCAATCCCAACATACTAGGCCTATTTATTCACGACCGCATGCACGCACAATAGGGGCTTTTCAGCTCCACTATTCGATCGTGTAAACCAAAAAGGTGGTAACTTCTCAATATAATAGTAAGCTGAATACTGCAGTGTATTATTCACTACTTGTCGCATTTTGTTAGAAATAGTGCTTCTTTCAGAATCGAGTTCGTATAATGTGTATTAATGCACGTAAATTATGAGATTTCCGTTTGAAAATTCATCATCAATTTGCTACAAGAACTAGGTATGACATGGTAGCATTTGTTTGGTAGAAAACAAAAGTCTACATAGTCCATTTCTCATTTAAAATGAAGAGGACTTGAAAGTTTCCTTCCCTTACTAGAAATATAGACATAGCAGTGATTGTCACCGCATGGACACATTCCAATTTCCCATGTGAGACACTAGCCATATCATGGCGGGCGCGGCACTCAATAGTCACGACGAGGGGGCTGGGCGGGGGGGTGTAGGATCCCTACTTCGTTATTTTTATGTGGCAGTTATCCCCAGCCTCCCGGACGCGCGAGTCTGACTGCCTCGTTTCGGTACTTTGGTGCCTGGCGCAGAGGACCAGAGCCCATGCGGCCTTGGTACTTTTCCTGCACTTCAGATATTTACGCTGAGCGACTGCAGACGTGCCGCAGGTCGCTCTCTCTGAGTCAAGTTGGACGTGTCGTGCGCGGGGTTGTACGTTGCTGTTACCCAATGTCTAGACAAATAAACATGACAAGCGGAAGAAGATGTTTGTGATTCACTTAGAACCGTCGATTCGACGGGGAGAGGAAGTTTACGTTATAATGGAGAATGTTGGGCAGTTTCTCTCGTTCACCCTTACAAGCCCATACTGGAGACCCTAACGATCACATACTGGTATCTCCGGCGCGAGGGACTACCCCATATTCCCATAGGGGTACTACTACCACCACCATGAGCAGGAGAGATGCAGAATGAATATACTAAACTTCCCGGCCGGAATTGACTCGCCCTACGACAAAGGGTGAGACCATTAAACACGGTATAACGCATAAAATAGTCACCAAAGGACACCCAGTGTTTGCGCGCCCACGACGATTGGCACCCGATAAGCTTTTTACCGCAAAACGCGAGTTCGATGAAATGATAAAATTAGGGGTCATTGAACCTAGCGACAGCGAGTGGTCCTCAGCGCTTCACATGGTGCCAAAGAAAAATGACGATTGGAGACCATGTGGGGACTACCGCAGTTTAAACGCACAGACTGTACCCGACCGTTATCCGATTCCACATATACAAGATTTCACGCAGCGTTTAGCCGGCTCGAAGATTTTTTCAAAGATCGATTTGGTCAGAGCTTATTACCAAATTCCGGTGGAACAGTATGATGTACATAAGACTGCCGTTACTACACCTTTCGGCTTATTTAATTTCACTAGAACACCGTTTGGTCTACGAAATTCCGGTCAAACGTTTCAGCGTTTTATAGACCACGTTACACGCGGACTTGATTTTGTTTTTGTATATTTGGATGACCTACTGGTAACCAGCCCAGATCATAAAACGCATAAGAAACATCTACGAATTCTTTTTGCCCGACTAGCCGAATACGGAATAATAATTGGTCCTGAAAAGTGTCAGTTCGGTACAACTGAATTAAGTTTTCTAGGCACTCACGTTTGTGCCGAAGGAATTTCGCCGTTACCCAGCGCCGTTGATACGATTGTAAATTTCGTAAAGCCCGAAAAGCAACGAGCACTGCGTAGAAATTTGGGAATGGTCAATTATTACCATCGTTTTATACAGCATTGCGCTGCGAAGTTGACACCACTAAATAATTTACTGACAGCTGCCAACGAAGGCCATACAAGACTGTCACCGAAGTCAAATTTTGACTTGAAGTGGGATAAAAATGCAGAGTCAGCATTTTCCGAGTCAAAACAAGTATTGGCAAACGCTACTCTTCTGGTACACCCAGATCCTACGGCTCAGATAAACATCACGTGCGACGCTAGTGATGTCGCCGTCGGTGGCGTGTTGCAGCAGTTTTTGAATGGTATGTGGCAACCACTTTCGTTTTTCAGCAAAAAGCTGAACCCAGCAGAGACACGTTACAGCGGGTTCGATCGTGAGCTTTTGGCGGTATATGCCACAATTAAGCATTTCAGACATAATTTCGAACGTCGAAATTTCTTCGTTAATACCGATCATAAACCGTTGACATTTGTAATGTCATCCGTGACTGAATGCTCGTCCCTACGACAAACACGACATTTAGCTTTCATCGCTGAATTCACAACTGATATTAGATATGTAGAGGGCGAGACAAATTTCGTCGCTGATGCGCTGTCACGACCATCAGTGTCCGCGATAAATGATGGACCAGTAATAAACTATAAGGAGTTAAGTCTCGACCAAGCTAAAGACGCGGAGTTCACGAGATTGAGACACTCGACTACATCCACTATGAATTTCAAAATACTCAAATCATTCGATAATCAATTGATCTGGTGTGATGTGTCCACGGGACACAACCGGCCGTACCTTACTGCGAAATTTCGCCGAAAAGTTTTTTCAAGCTTACACGGTTTAGGTCACCCATCGCATCGAGCTACAAAACCTTTGATTAATACCCGATTTGTCTGGCATGGCATGAATATTGACATTGCTAGATGGTGTCGTACCTGTAAGGGTTGCCAGACTGTCAAAGTTTCACGTCATAACACACCAGTTTACGGAAAGTTCACTGAACCTACCAAGCGATTAGATCATGTCCACATCGATATAGTCAGATCTTTACCCCATGCTAATGGCTTTAGATATCTACTGACTTGCGTCAATCGTTTTACACATTGGCCGGAAGCCATACCTATTGTAGATATTCGGGCCGAAACGGTCGCCGATGCTTTCTTCAGCGGGTGGATAGCACGTTATGGTACTCCAGCCACTATCACCACTGATAGGGGCGCTCAATTCGAGTCCAAATTGTGGGATAATTTATGTAATCAATTCGGGATTATACGGAATCGTACCACGAGTTATCACCCCCAGTCGAACGGCATAGTCGAACGTTTCCACCGTCAATTGAAAGCCGCCATTATGGCGCACGAGTCACAGAACCCGTGGACTATTACGTTACCCGCTGTACTTTTAGGAGTTCGTTCCGCAGTTAAAGAGAGACTAGGCAGGTCGGCTGCCGAGATGATATACGGGACAACCCTTAGACTCCCAGGAGAGTTTACGAAACAGTACACCGTCGACGCTAACACTGATTTGGAGAACTATTCAGACAAGCTACGCGTGGCCATGTAGCGTCTCCGTCTATGTCCGCCACGTGACACACAACAACATAACATTTTCCAATACAAGGAAATAGCTACATGCACACATGTATTCTTGTGCCGAATCGCAATTGCGCCGCCTCTGACCGCCCCTTACGACGGACCATACAAGGTCGTCGCGAGGAGTGGCAGAGTCATGAAAATCCTAGTGAAGGGCAAGGTTGAGACGGTCTCTTTAGATCGTGTTAAACCCGCACATCTCGAGTGCGAGCCTACGACAGGTACGAACATACAGCGTACTACGCCTAACAAACAACAGAGCTCGAAGACTACCAGGATCTCTAGTAGGAATCCACAGGGTCCACCTAGACCTGGTAGTGCGAACACTCAGACGTCCAACAGGACGAGTGTTAAAAGTCGACGGCAGTCAGAAGCAGTAGCAAATTGGCCACGGTCCCGCAGCAACTAGATGCTAAAGTCAAATTGTCTAACAAAGACAATACTTATATAGCGCCGCATTCGCGAGCCCCCGCCCTATCCCGCGCTAATGGGAACGGCGGTGGTTTGCGAACGTATTCCTGCATACCTTTACATCTACGGGGTAAAATCCCGGGTGCTGCTGACGCCGTAATCGACTCGAATAAAAGCAATCGTTCGAATTTCGCTAATCGCGAAAAAATTTCAACAGACACAACAGTGCGAAAAACTAGAGTCGGACGAATAATCCAGACTCCTGCCCGGTTCGTGCAGATGGTCCACGCCATAGTGGCGCCTAACGACATCTATGGCGGGCAAGATAATTTTAAGCAAGATAATTGCTAAAATATAATGGTAATTTATGTTAAGTACATGAATCGGTTGGTCGCAGCTTGCAGCATTTAAATAAGTACATACAGGACAGTTGGTGGTAAGAGGATGGGAAATTTTCATTTATAATGCTGCGACGTCAACCACCCACGCTGTAATCACACACGCTATAATTTTTAAACTATGCTTAGTTATAAGAGGTTACATATTATCACAACCCCCGCTACTTGCACGAAGCAGTCTCCTACATGTCAGTTGGGTCCTACGTTATCACTAACCCGGGGGTAATGTAGGATCCCTACTTCGTTATTTTTATGTGGCAGTTATCCCCAGTCTCCCGGACGCGCGAGTCTGCGGATGACTGCCTCGTTTCGGTACTTTGGTGCCGGGCGCAGAGGGCCAAAGCCCATGCGGCCTTGGTACTTTTCCCGCACTTCAGATATTTACGCTCAGCGACTGCGGACGTGCCGCAGGTCGCTCTCTCTGAGTCAAGTTGGACGTGTCGTGCGCGGGGTTGTACGTTGCTGTTACCAAATGTCTAGACAAATAAACATGACAAGCGGAAGAAGAGTTTTGTGATTCACTTAGAACCATCGATTCGACGGGGAGAGGAAGTTTACGTTATAATGGAGAATGTTGAGCAGTTTCTCTCGTTCACCCTTACAAGCCCATACTGGAGACCCTAACGATCACATACTGGTATCTCCGGCGCGAGGGACTACCCCATATTCCCATAGGGGTACTACCACCACCACCATGAGCAGGAGAGATGCAGTTGCAGCAGGGAAACCGAGGAGGAACATGCTGTTGCTCGACTCGTACGGTATGCCAAAACACCTGACTCCCGGGACAAATACAACTTCAAGGCAATGTGCAGCTGCGAAACTTGGTCCACACTTCGCCAGTCGTCATAGAGTATCCAATGCTTGATTTTCAGTGTGTTGTTTAGTTCAGCGTGTTATCATGAGAAAACAAAAATAATAAATCCGGGCCGTGGACAGCTATATGGCAAAACAATTTGCATGCATTGTGATGTAATACATTGAAATAAATATGATTTAGGACTTTTCTGGACTTTTTTCTAAATTTTCTTTGCAACTTACTATTTTTGGGGCCAGCATATAGCTCCCAATGGCCTTCGGACCGCGGGCAGCTCTGCTCCAATGAAAAATTATATATATAGCAAAACAAAATTGCATGCATTATGATGTAATGCATTGAATTTGAAGATGATTTGGGGCTTTTCTGAACGAATAGCCTAATAACAGACTGCGGCGTTGTCAATATTGGCAAAGGGTAGACTGTTAGCACTGTTAACTTCAAGCATATAGACCATGGGCTGAAAGTCGAAACCCTCCCCCCCCCCCCCTGGGTATTTTTGTAGACTATATTTGTTTTGAACCTCACTATGTACCAAGTTACTTTCAGGTGGTCTGCAGATTTTCTATGCATGGACAAGGGCACCAGAGGTCATCGAAGTAGGGTACCCGTTACCTTTAGGGTTCTATAAGAATGTGTTATATAACTAAGTCGAAACTCAAGCCAAGTACACATGGTGACATGGGTTGGTGGTGGATTTCATAGGGGGGTTATCCCGATGTCTTGGTAAGGTCATCTCAAGGTCATAGCAAGGTCAAATCAGCTGAAAACGGTTGAAAATAGATCATTGGATCAGCACTTCCAATAACTCGGTCGAAACCCAACCCAAGTACACATGGTGCCATCGGTTGGTGTTTGGTACCTTAAGGGAGTTATCCCAAGGTCATGGTAAGGTCATTTCAAGGTCACAGCGAGGTCAAATCAGTTAAAAAAAACGGTTGGAAATAACTTATTTATGTTGTTTATGACAACACTTTGTTCACTTAAAATGTACACAAAACATACCTAGATCACAACACAGACCTACACCAAATCACCCCCGAGAGGTTACAGGGATAACATAAGGGTTGGAGGGTTTTTCACACCCCCTTCAAATCACCATTATGTCAGCACTGTCTGATATGGCAGAAATAGATCAAATATCACACTGATGTTATATTTTGACATTGTCATGACCTTGGGATATCCCAAGGTCATCTCAAGGTCACAGCATGATCAAATTATCTATAAACAACTAATGATAATAGCTTGTTTTTGTTGCTTTTGCTACAATTATGTTCACTTCAGACCTCGCAAAAACCTTGGGCTGACTCCTCTATGAAGCCAAGCCCCAACCCATGTCACCATGTGTTGGTATCAATGGGGTATAACCCCTTCGGCCCTTTTATTGTTATCCTGTATTCTCTTGAGGTGTTTTGGTATAAATCCGTGTTAGGGTCTAGGTATATTTCAAGCCATCATAGACATCTAAAGAGAACATAATTGTAGAAAAATCTGCAAACACAAGATATTTTCAGCTGTTTTGAGCAGATTTGACCTTGCTGTGACCTTAATATGACCTTGTAATGACTTTGGGGTAAAAACCCTGTGAAATACAACCCCATTTTACTTAGGTTGGGCCTTATCAGATGTAATCAATGTTTATTGACCATTGGACAAAATATAATATCAGTGTGTTATTTGGACCATTTCTTCCATATCAGACAGTATTGACACAAGAATAAAGGAAGGGGGAGGGGATGAAAAAACCTCCAACCCTTATGTTATCCCTGTAACCTCTCGGAGGTGTTTTTGTATAGGTCTGTGTTGGGATGTAGGTATGCTTCAAGCCATGATAGACATTAAAAGTGAACATAATGTTAGTAAAAACAACAAAAATAAGCTATTTTCAGCTGTTTGAGCTGATTTCACCTGGCTGTGACCTTGAGATGATCTCACCACGACCTTGGGGTAGCTCCCCTATGGAACCAAACACCATGACAATCGGTCTGTACTTGATCAACAATAACTCTCCATTCTCTGCTTAGAATGTAGTGGTCGGACAAAGAAAATAATGTAGTGGTGTGTTTTAAAGCAGGGTTAGGCACTGGGGGTGAACTCGGTCACGGCTAAAAATGTTTGGTGACGATCTCAATCGATGTTTACATGTGCATTTTCACGGTTTAGTTGCTATATATCTTCACCTGACAGACGCACTTTATCCGTTTTTCTTTATTACCTTGGCTTTTGAAATATACTGGACGTGTTACGATGGTAAGTACGTTTATTAATCTTTGCCACTGCATGTAGTCATAATATTTCATTGAATTTCATAATAAGGAACAGAATAAATGAAAAAAGGAATGTCACAGTTACTTTGCAATAGTGTCACGGTTGCTGAATGATAGCTTTGTGAAGTGTCACGGTTTAGTGATGACAGTTTTCGTATTGGTTTCAGGATGAAAAAGATCACAGTTTTTATTGCCACGAGAAGATAGGGACAGGCATTGCGATAATTTGGCCTTGTATTGCATCCATCAGAAGTTCGCTTGTTGTAATCATCTAGCTTGAACCATCGTGTGAGGTATAACACACTCACATTTCGTATATACACGGGTATGATGTGTCTTGTACACCAGAAGATAAAACTCCAATGATTCCATTGACAAAAGCACCAAGACTTCATCATAAACCAACTGTGGGCTTAACATTTTTAACAAGTAAAAAGTAGTACTAACTGAAATTCATAACTGTGTACCCTTCGAAAGCCATATATTACGAAATGTTACTTCTGACTTGCACACTTTTTTATGGCTTAGAGCTGACCTCTATTTGTAGTTTTTGTTTCACATTCTTATATCAGTAAGATTTAGCCGTGCTTGCCTTATTTATGGTCTGGTCACATTCATGTTTACAATTTTCAGCACAACCAGCAGAATGCCTCAGCAGAGTAGATTTGTAACCAAAGGTGTTTTCACACTTAGGCCATTTGTGGGGTTGACTAACCATATTACATTTCATGTGTCCTTAACAATGGGCCTTATCTATGAATGTTTTATGGCAATATCGACAAGAAAAGTTCGGTTCGGCTTGGTGTTTTTCAATCATAATTGTGTCGTCGCAGGATTTGGCCAGTGGCGCATTCAAAAGTACACTGATCACATATTATTTTCTTATCTTTGTGCTTGTTCAACATATGCCGCTTCAAATAGTTTTTTCCTGCACATAATTTATCGCAATGGTCACACTTGAATGTGGTATCACAATGTACAATTGAGATGTGGCGACCTATGTTGCCACTGTATTTAAAGAAATACGAGCAAAGGGGACACTGTTTCGTCACCAATTCCTTGGTGATGTTTGTAGCCAAGCTTCTATTACCAGAATCTGCTGTTGTTTGATTCTCCACTTTATTAACCTGTGCCACACCACTCACTAAGTCACCTTCCGCTGCTGAAGTCTTTCTCGTTGGCGCACTAGTGACATTGTGTCTGACTTAATTTTCAGGGGGGGGGGGGGGTATGTTCATGGATATATCAGTTTCGTCCAAATACAGAGATGACCCCTCTGTGCACAGCAAAGAAACCGTGACACTGTAGGATAGAAACCGTGACATATAAATGGTGAATCGCAACCAAACTGTTTCAATCTCAGTACATTTTATGATGTTTAAGGGAATTGTGGAGCTTAAATTTACTAATTATTGCATGTGATTATCTAATAAAAAATTTAGTAGCATTACAGCACATGTTATTATTACCAGAAAATAAAAATAAATCCTTGTGTGCTTATTTTTTAGTATATTAGGTGTAATTTGTTTTTATGTGATGTATTTAACTCTTACAATTTAAAAGACCAATTGTGAAGTGTACAACAAGTTTCGCCATTTACAAAAAGGCTCTAGCGCACTAAAATGTGGGTATATTCAGCATTTCTTGTGGGATGAAAGATTGGTGTGCGAAAAACAACTAAACCGTGAAAATACACATTGTAAACATTGATTGAGATCGTCACCAAACATTTTTGGCCGTGACCGAGTTCACCCCAGTGGCGTTAGGTGTTTGCTTCTAGCGTTCAGTGTAAATTTGTTTTTTTCCCGGATCGTTATCATCATCACGTGCAAAATTCGCCAATAATGGGACCACTGTAAATTACATTGATAATATCAGCAGTCCTATAATAACATTGTCACGTCTAACGTAATGCAACATAACATGGTCTAGTATTATACATTACATGTACTACACAGCATAGCAAAAGTACCGGCTCACTGCACATGTATAACAGCGTAGCGAATACTGTTACTTAATTACAATACAGTTAACAGGTAGTGGTGACACACCTTGCAGTACAAAACCTAAAAGGGGATATTTATAAGCAGTGAGCTTCAGTCATAAACTCCTTTACCGAATTTATATGACTAGGGTAAGTGAATTCAGATTCTTATTTATTTAAAAAATACAAACTGCTTACAGGTCGGTTTCCTTTTGTATCAGTATATAGGACTCTTGTGTAATCACATTTCGGTCAAATCGGTCATTTTTATAATGTGAAAGTGATATTGCACTTGCGATTGGCTTCCACTTGCGCTTATCACGGGTGAATGCTAGACTTTACTTGGTGTACAGAACGCAAACTTTGATGAAATCATTGTACAACCCCATAACCTCATTGTGAACTTTGTAAAAAAAAACACCGTAAAACTTCATTTTATACTGTGTCTATACCACATTATTATTACCACTCACGGCCTCGAGCAAATTACAGTCGCAGAAGTTACAGGAATTACAGTCACCAACCATTAAAAGGTTTTGTTTTTCTGATACCCAGTGAGGATTACTGCGGACTTTCCGCACAAAAACAATCATCCTTCGGGCGATTTGTGTTGTCTCCGTTGCAAAGAGCTAACACTGAGTTTGCTGAGAAGATTTTTTCTGGTAGATCAGTATTTTACAGCTAGATCGACCAGTTTAACCATATTTTACACGCAGAAAAAAGTCTGATGACAATCCTCAAGTGACCGTCAAGTATATATGTGGTTGGTGAGCCATCTCGCATGCCAGTGAGTTAGACCAATATCTATGCATAAAGCCCCCATCACTCATTGTGCTGCAGCAATTAATCAAAAAGTGCAGTATTTTTTGGGTAACTCAAACTCAGATTGTAACAAGATGCATCGTATACCAATTAAAGGTATAAATCTCAGGAATATGAGTATTGGGGATGGCAAAGCGGTAGAGTTGGACAAAATTGGTGAGCTAACCCTTTTGCATACCATGGTGAAACATTCAAAAATGTTACAAAAATATCATGGGTCATTCTTCAGGGGGTCATTCTTCAGGGACTAGTATATATATATATATATATATATATATATATATATATGTGTGTGTATTAATGTTTCAGCAATAAAAATATTTTTTCATGCTATTAAAATAATAAATCAGAAAAAATAAATCATATGACTATTTAAGTCCTAGGGATCAAAAAACAAAAAAATTCTATGGCAATTTTCATCTTCTATTATCTTCTACTACCTATTTTTGATTCGGTGACATTTTTAGCAAAATAGATATGAATTCAAATTCATTTTAATTGGTTAGCTCACCAATTTTGTCAAACTTTACAGCTTTGGCATCCCCAATATTTGCATTCCTGAGATTCATACCTTTAATTTGGTATAGGATGCATCATGTTACTATCTGAGTCTGGGTGATAAAAAAAATTCTACAATTGCTGCAGCACATCAGTTATAAATGGTTTGTCCTTATTGCTGAAAATCATTACAATAACCATTCAGTTGCAGCGTCACATCACAGAACGTGGGACTGGCTCACTTTTCCAAGTAAAGTTTTTATCTACCACTAAAAACCTGCATTTTAATGAATATTTATCTTCTATTTGTAGTGAATCCATAATTGAAAGATACTAGATCATGGATACACCCCTGCCTTGGACCCTGTACTCTATGTGTGTACTTGCAGCCATTGGAATACCAGCGAATCTCCTGAGTCTATCAATACTATTACAACCATCAATGAGAACCCACTCTACCTTCATATACCTAGCCGTTATAGCTGTTGCCGACACAGGTGTGCTAGTTCTCTGGCTGCTGGGCGATATGAATGACTATGATATTGTCCATCTAGGAGATAAATACGTCTTCAATATATGGATTTCCAAAATGTTCTGTCAACTGTTTTCTAGCTGGTTACTGGGGGCGAGCATCATAGATAGATACATAACCACCTCAGTTATGTGCGACACAACGAGAGCCCTCATCGTTATCGCAGTCATTGTCATAATATGTGGCTCTATCATCACCTTTGGAAATTCTCTTGCAGCAGGGGTACTATTAGTATCACTGTTTGCGCTTATTGCCTTTGTCACTTACAAAATTTGCAACAGGTCTGTGACACCCGAATCGGCTGAGAATGAACAAATGAAAACAAAAGATGGACAGCGACACGCTGAACCAAGAACCTTCTTGACTGAAATAGATATAATCTCATTGATGCTTATCACAACTGTCTCTTTCCAGATATTGACAGTTCCCTTTCCTACAATTTTAACGTCCAGGTACTTGCATGTGGAAGTCAGCTGTGTCTTTTGGTACAGTATTTATTCTGTGAAAATTTTCTTG
>OZ024908.1:11944990-12138920 GCA_964017125.1 Flabesymbios commensalis
ATCAATGAGAACCCACTCTACCTTCATATACCTAGCCGTTGTAGCTGTTGCCGACACAGGTGTGCTAGTTCTCTGGCTGCTGGGCGATATGAATGACTATGATATTGTCCATCTAGGGAGATAAATACGTCTTCAATATATGGATTTCCAAAATGTTCTGTCAACTGTTTTCTAGCTGGTTACAGGGGGCGAGCATCATAGATAGATACATAACCACCTCAGTTATGTGCGACACAACGAGAGCCCTCATCGTTATCGCAGTCATTGTCATAATATGTGGCTCTATCATCACCTTTGGAAATTCTCTTGCAACAGGGGTACTATTTAGTATCACTGTTTGCGCTTATTGCCTTTGTCACTTACAAAATTTGCAACAGGTCTGTGACACCCGAATCGGCTGAGAGTGAACAAATGAAAACAAAAGATGGACAGCGACACGCTGAACCAAGAACCTTCTTGACTGAAATAGATATAATCTCATTGATGCTTATCACAACTGTCTCTTTCCAGATATTGACAGTTCCCTTTCCTACAATTTTACCGTCCAGGTACTTGCATGTGGAAGTCAGCTGTGTCTTTTGGTACAGTATTTATTCTGTGAAAATTTTCTTGTACAGTTTGTTCGAAAAGAGCTTCAGAGAAACAATGGTGAATTTGCTTCGTTCGGCTTTCAGAAAATGTAATGTGTTGTCAAGTAAAGAAGGCTCTATGTCTTGTCTTTGATCAGATAAGACACATTTGTGTAAAATATTTGCATGTTCAGCAGTTCGGAAAAATGTCATATAGTGTAAATACGAAAAAAAATAAGATTAAATTAAATATTAGATATATACAGTAGAACCTCGCTTAACGGACCACCGAAAGGACTTACCAAAAGTGGTCCCACTAAGTTACGAGGTGGTCCCCTAAGTGAAATGTACATTATACCTTATAATACATAAACAACATTTGCATGCTTCAAGTACAGATCGTGTACTATTAAAGTATACGTGTATAAGAGATAAAACACACAAAGAACAAACACATACAATAACAAAATTCTTTATTCAATTAGCACTAAAAAGATTTGATGAAGTTGAATAAAACATTTATTTTGCATTTAAGAAATCATTTATTGGAGTTTGCCTGAGTTTGCATGCTGCCCCCACATAATTTTTTTGGCTCATTGTCGCTGACTGTGAGTGCGACTTGCATCTATGATATTTCAGATCCCATCTTTTTATCTTGGTAAGCTGGTGTTATGTTTATTCTGTTAGCCACCGAATAGAAATAGAATAACAGAGGCGATCATAAAATAAAGGCAGGCAGTTATGCTGTTAAATAAAAAGTGTGTCCATGTGTGATTCCTATAACGCTTCTGTGATGTCGCTGAACAATCTAATTTGTATGTGACTGGGAGTAGTCACTATGTGATGCTATGTATGTAGTGCTAGTGCTTTTCTCAGATTTACAGTATCTGATCATAACAGTGATTTTTATCACTTTCTTATTTCGCGTCGGAGCAAACAGTCACAAAGAGATTCACACTAAAAGTGATTACACTACTGTTCAGATAATCAACACACCTATGAGAACGTTAGTAAAAACTCAGATGACGAATACAACAGAGGTGCTATGTCACGTGGTATGGAGTATACCCAGCATGATTACTAAAACTAATTGTCCCCTCTTATCGCGGATACGAATCAGTTGATTTGTTAGATCATGTACAGATCAGTAATACAATTAATACAAAATGACCATTGAAACCCTGATACTAGTATAAAAGCTAGTAAAAAGTACAGATATAGAATTATGATTACTCTACAGGTGGGTGTCGCAAAAGCACAACAACTATATAATGTTGATATTTAGAGCTCTGAGGTTCAAATTCACCGCGGAGGAGACAATAGTGTTGCAGCTTTATTTAATCACGATAATCATATTATAATTTTGTTTAGTAGCTAAAAATGATTTAAATTTCTAAAATAGGTAGAAGAAGAAAAGTGTACAATACAGAGCTCTGTAAAAATACAAATTACAAGAATAATCGTTATCTGTTTATCTTTATTAAGAGCTAGTGCTACCAAAGAATAAAATTAGCATGAAATGAGATAGGCGAATAGTATTAGGTTTTGAAGGGGAAAAAAATATGCCCAAGCTGAATTTTTCAGGAGACCTTCCAAATACCCCTAGAAATGACATACTAAAACTCCCCATGATTCCCGCTGGAGCCTTTTCCAATATTCAAGATGGCGTCCAAGATGGCCGCCAAAATGTTAACACAGCTATATAGACGGATCGATATACCACCTCAACCCTAAAAAAATATGACAAAAGGTTTATAACGGTTTCCTATTCTACTGGATATATAATGAATGACAGTCAATCAAAATCTGACCCCTAAAAATGGATGAAAAATCCAAGATGGCCGCCAGCGGCCGTGGAAATCGGTAAAACCACCCTAAATTGCCTACAATTTCACAATTAAACAATGATTTTTGTTTTTATTATATGTTTTTAAGAGTGGGGGTACTCATTGGATACAATAACATTTAGGCAGTGTCAAAAGTCCTAAAATGGCTGTGGGCGAGGGGGGGGGGGGGTTTGTGAGTGGCAAAAATCCAAGATCATAGCCAAGGTAAAATATGAGTTTTCAACAACTAAAAGTAGGAACAAGTGTAATACCTCTTTTTCGTCTAATTTTGAATGGAAAATTCATTTCTTATATTATTTTTATGATTCAAGGTCAACTTCAATGTCAAAGGGTCAATCTAAAGGTCAAATAAACAAAAATATGATTTTAAAGTTAAGAAATTGTGTAATACCTCATTTTCATTGGATTTTGACTGGTAAATCCTTTTATGGTATTATGTTTGTGATTCAAGGTGACCTTTAAGGTCAAAGGGTTGATTTTCGGGCCAAATTCCTGAAAATAATATTTTAAACAAATACAAATATAAAAAATATCATATCTAATATCTCGTTTTGAGGTGATTTTACTGGATAATCCACTTATGTTATTATTTTGGTGATACAAGGACTTCTTCGACATCAAAAAATAAATTGCAAGGTTAAAATGTATTAAAAAAAAAGAAAATCAAAGGTCTTTAATGGCAAAACGTCAATTTTAAGGTCAAGTAATACCTATTTTTCGTGTAGAAGAGGTAACCGACCCGATCTAACTTACTGGAAGATCCATTTCCGGTAATATTTTAGTGATCGATTCAACTTCATCATGAAAGTCAAAATGTCAATTTTAAGGTCAAATGAGCGAAAAGATGATTCTAACAAATTAAAATAACACAATGTAATACCTTATGTCAATTTAATTTTGAGTAGAAAATCCATTTATGGTAGTAGTTTTATCCAAAGTCTCATTCCAAAAATCTTTGATGGGGGTTTAACTGCATTTCTTGTAGTACAATTTTGATAGTTAAATGTCATATTTCGAATCCTGTATGTGCACAAAGGTGGCCTAAACCCATATTCATTTAATTTGATTTTTCATAATTATGGGCATAAGGTTATTTAACTCTTTTTGACTGAATTAAGTGTTCTTTAACGCCTCCCCACCGTTTTTTATCGTTTTTCCGTTACCCTTTAACGCCATCAGATGCTCTCTAACGCCCGCCAATCGCCCATTATTATTATATATACTATTAATGCCTCGTTGTCGCGCTTTAGCACTGCCTCGTCGTTCTTTAACGCCTCCCCATTGCCATTTAACTTCTCCCTGTCTCCCTTTATTGCTTCTCGTTCACCCTTTAATGCCTCTGTGGTGCCCTTTGACGCTTTCTCGTTGCTCTATAATGCCTTCTCGTTGCCTTTTACCGCATCCCGTCACACTTGAACGCATCTTACTTTCTCTTTGATGCCTCCCCATTGCTTTTAACTCCTCCTCTGCGCCCCTTAACGCCTTCTCGCCGTCTTTAAACGCCTACCCATCCCACTTTAACGCTTCCCCATTGCTCTTTAACGCTTTCCCATTGCCATTTACCGCTTTCTCGTCGCCCTGTACTGCCTTCCATACCACCTTTTACCACACCCAGTCGCACCTTAACGCCTCATTGTTGTCCTTCAACGCCCTTACATTGCCATTCAATGCCTCTTCGTCGCCTTTTAGCACCTCTCTATTGCCTGCTGCCCCTTTACTTGTAATGCCTTGCAATTCCTTGTTCAAAATTCCAGTTTCACAATGTAAAGTTTATATTTTCACCTTGAGCATGCTTAATCATTAAAAACCTAGAAGAATTACATTATGCAGTCAAAACCACACCTATACGAGCTATTATGTGTCTGATTTATTGCATATATGTTTTTCACCCTTCCCGGAAATTGGGTTGGGTGGTACACCAGGAGCATAGTATATAAGGTTCCTTTTTATCTCAGGGGAAGGGGGTGAAAAAACATAAACACGTGTTTTTTGGCTTGATAGAAGAAGAACTGAACAAAATTAATTATGTAAACACAATGTACATGTATTCCTTGAATTTCACTGCTTTTTTATGGTATAATTCCCAGTAAAGTATTGCCTTACGTCACGTTTTGGCACGGATGGTCATTTATGTGACACTGCAATGCGATAAAAAACAGTACAGACCATTGATGAGATGAATGATGTACAGATTATGATGTGAGTTTGGGGTGATAGGGCACGGTCGGTTGTTGAGATCGTTTTCCTTCACTCGCCCGAGAACATAGGGGTTCTGGGCATGTCTGGGTGATTTACCCCAGGCATGTGCATACATCCAGAGACTCTGGTCGGATAGTCCCCAGAGTGACAATAGCTGAAGGTAACTATATTGCCGGTTGTTTAAGGCTACCACGGCCAACATCAGTGACTACACTGACATTGACACTTAAACAGTAGGTATACACTAATTAGTCATAGCAATTTCCTTCTTCTAGAGTCATTGGCGGCCATCTTGGATTTGACACTTTTCTGGTAGTCAGATTTTGAAAGACTTTCTCCTGCCATTAAATACATCCCATTGGTGAAAAAACCCCTGGAAAATATCTTTGGTATAATTTTTTGGGGTGTTCGAGTGGATGTTTGCATAAATCGACGACCTAGTATCTCCGCTTGTAATCAATATAATTTCATGATGTTTATATCAAAATGTTCTTTTTGACAAAAGGATTACAAAGAGACAGGCTTTGAGTCACAAAATAGTCACATAAATCATTTATTTTCAATTTCTGATATGTTAATGATTGAAATAGTATTTAAAATGTCATACATATCAAAATTTTGCTATTTTGCTTATTAATATACCTTAAATTGCAAATAAATTATCGGCGTGACTATTTAGTGACTCAGAACCTGTTTCAATGGAATCCTTATG
Source organism: Flabesymbios commensalis (assembly GCA_964017125.1). NCBI lineage: Eukaryota > Metazoa > Annelida > Polychaeta > Terebellida > Flabelligeridae > Flabesymbios > Flabesymbios commensalis. The sequence goes on from OZ024908.1 coordinate 11,950,318, forward strand.
GCAATAAATGCACATGTAGACATTTAAATCATCAAGTTATGTTGATTACAAGCCGAGATATAGCGGTTTCAACATTTTGGCGGCCATCTTGGACGCCATCTTGAATAATGGAAAAGGCTCCAGTCGGAATCACGGGGAGTTTTAGTATGTTGTTTCTAATGATATTTGGAAGGTATCCTGAAAAATTCAGCTTGGGCATATTTTTTTCCCCTTCAGCCTGTTTACAGGTCTAATACTATTCGCCTAAGATGCTTTCTGAAGTGGCCGCTTATTGAAGTGGCCCGGCACCGAGGTTATATTGTACATCATGTTTATTTTAAGAAAGTAGGTATTTTGGATGCTGTAGATTGCTGGAAAGGCCTTATCTAAGCGCATGTGTGGTCATTATCTTAAAAAATAAAATCTACACCAATTTATGACATCAACAATTTCAGAAAACTTGATATAACCACCAAATTAGTAAAAAAAATAGCCAATTATAAAAAACGTTTTTTTTCTCTGCTATACCACTTTCCTACAGCTTTAAGGAGTGAATTCGGATGTTGTTCATGTCAAAAGTTATTGCTGTACTGGTTCTGAATCTTTCTAGTTATTTTGAACAATTGCCGAAAGTTGGTAGTATGCTTTACGTCACTTTTCGGCACAAATGGTCATTTAAGTGACATTGTAATACGATAAAAACGTTGTAGTCAAGTGATGAGATGAACGATTTACAGATGATGATGTGACAGGGCATGGTGGGTTATTGCGAGCGTTTTCCTTCACTCGCCCGATAAGGGGTTCTGGGCATGTCTAGGGGATCTACCTCCAGACATGCCCAGATGGCCGGAGACTTGGGTTTCGCTGTGCAATTCAATGCTGAAACTCCGTGGCACTTTGCGCAGTTTCGATATCCTCGGGTCGGATAGTCCCCAGAGTAGCAATAGGAAGGGTAACTCCATTCATTCTCCGTGAGAGACCTAATGTCAACAACATGCTATTGCAGGTTATGCACTGATGCGGGTGCTGCATTGGCTCCGCTGTTGAGCAAAGGGACCAGGGTACGCCACTGGCAATCCGCCCCGAAGATTATGGCCAGATACGAGGAGGCTGCAGCTGCCCTTGTATGATTGCTGTAGACTAGTTCTTCCGTACAATGTCGAACACAGCATTCAACAGACGTAACAGATCCCTAATGACTCCCCCGGATGGGGGCGAAAAGTACTACTACTAGCAATCATCCCAGTACCCCCCGAAAGTAGGACATTTTACCTGTTTATTTACAATTTTTGGTAAACACAATAATCATTTTATTTACAGATATGTGTAAATCCTATTTACTTACATGCACAAGTAAAGACAATTATTTACATATATGTGTAAACACAAAAAATATTTCCACCTTTGTTTGAACTAAATATTTAAACTATACACCATCTTTCCTGTTTAATCTTCTTCAAAAATCCATTATATATAACTATATACCATTTAAACAACTCCGCTTTGTTGGCATCGATCCTCAGAAACTGCTGCCAGTTTCCCGGGAGATTGGTGGAGCCTTCTCTGTACTGGTCCCAGACCACGTCAAGCCGACTGGCATGTCGCATTTGGGCCTGGATGTAAGGTATAAATATCTTCACTGCATAATCATCGAAAGTCTTGGTGGTATGTAGTTTGAGAAAATTGACAATCATTGCTCCATCGTTGATTATGACATCAGTTTCTTGGGCTTCACATCTGGCTGCAGCACAGCTGCTTTCTAGGCAGCCCAAGAGATCTGTCTTGGTTCCCGATTTGAGCTTGCCAAATTATTGCTTTATGTCACTTTTCGGCACAAATGGTCTTTTTTATGATGATGATGAGGATGAGGATGATGATGATGATGATGATGATGATGATGATGATGATGATGATGATGAGGATGAGGATGAGGATGAGGATGAGGATGAGGATGAGGATGAGGATGATGATGATGATGATGATGATGATGATGATGATGATGATGATGATGATGATGATGATGATGATGATGATGATCAATAAGCAGATACTATCCAACAAAAAAAGGCATTGTGATTGTTAAATAAACAGAATGGTTGATCAACGATCACCGACTGGTAGGCCTGCGGTTCATTGCGCATTTACAAAGTGGGCACATGCTTTCACAAGTTCGTGAAAGTGTTACGGATATAAAACACTGGGGAGAGGGGGACCTACTAAATATGTTTATACCAGCAAACAAAAGCAGTTAGCCCAATGTTTATTTAATCTTCGCTATTCACATTGATGAACCACTGAACCAATAACGTCGGACTCGGGCCCTGACTCTGTTGTATCATGCACCGATGTCTGTTACAAAACGATGTAATTTATATAAATTGTTTCTTATTGTGTCAGTAGGGCTATGGACCTATAAATTTACCAATGAGTGATGAAGCGATAATTACAATGAAATAATAACTCACCAGGTACGAGATCCTTTGCTGGTACAATGTTGTGCCAGGGTTGCAAACACTAGTTTGACAACAATATTATTTTACACAGAGATTTAGGCCCAGAGCAGCAGCTCGATGTAGACTATCACTCTTTTGCCTTAAACTGAAGTTGAAACAGCTTTGGGTGAATGCCCCGTGTTGTCTGGGATAGGGCCTACTATATACATATCAATTGAATTAACCCCAACTCAAATGCCAATCATTATTAGGACCAGCATACGGCTGGTATCATATTAAGTTTTTTTGCCTGAGCTTGTGTCCTATTCAGGGGAAAGAGGGGTGCTGTGTTTGAGTAACGGTTCACATTTCTGTACAACTATTATTATGAACATGTGCAACATAACGTTTCAGGGCCTTGGGTTAAGTACTTTTGTCTTTAGCAAGTGTTCAGAAAAAAATAGTCACGATTATATTTGTGGTTAAGAGCTTAAAGGGTTTTGGTTGGAATAATGCTGGCCCAGCGCCGCAGACGGTGGCCCAGCATTACATCAGCATTGGGCAAATGTATCGTGTTATCTGGTGTTTTTGGCGCCGGGATGTTAAAGCGTCACAAGCATAATGTAGCAGTCACAAAACAAGGTACAATCACCAAATGCTGTTTCAATGACGGGCCATCGTCAAAGACTGTGGGTCAACATTGAAACAGCATTGGTTTAATGCCACGTGTTTGCGCAAAGTATACAACAGATATAGTGTTAGATTAGTGCTGGCCAGCGTCATAGGTGATTGACCGGCATTGAACCAGCAATTTGCTGCAATGTGTCTTGATCAATCCACCACACTTACATATTATTCTATGTCAAAATGATTTAGTTTTGATACTTAGTTTTATTAGTAGCAAACTCAGTTTTACACACACTTGAAGAAAATTACGTTAACCACTGTGTTTGAAAATATAATCCATATCCCAGAACAACAAGACATATGGTAAAAAATTAGATTTCCCCGCATTGTGTTCTAGCCTTTTTTCACATTGACATATTTATATATATATATACATTGACATATATTTATATATTAGATTATATATTAACGTCTTTATACAGGGAATGCTTTACAATGTTAATAAGTAAAAGACATAGTTATATTAGGCATCCCCTTCGCCACAGTCTAGAGTTGGCCATACAGTAAGAGCGCATGCAGAGGGGTGCCTCATTTTGATGACAAGACAAACACGTCGACACCCCGGCAAGACCTTGGAAAGTCGTTGCCAAATTAGACACCCCCTCGTCCCGTGCAAGCTGGCTTGTATGAGCAAACCAATACCATGGTAAACAATTTATATTTACTACTGGGCCCACACTTCATTATTATATCACTGTAATCACAGACATTTTTTCGCACACTGATTTTGCACCGATCTTCCAGCTCTATGTGTTCACCTTTCCATGTGCAAGGGACTAGATATTCCTCAATGTTGAGTGATTGTGTCTCTTTGGGTCTATTATGCCATGAGTTCAAAGTTTGCGGTAGAGTTCTTAGCCGCATTTCACTTTGATACACATCCCATACTATGTCGACATTCCATGAATATTCATTTTTCATTTCAAATCTCTTACTATTTTGCATGCCCAGAACATCAATGTAGATAGGTGAACACATCGAGCTCATACTGTACAGGACCGAAATTTTAATAATTGTCAATTATGCTGTATTTGTGGGCGTTTTCAGTTATATGGGTCGATATAACACAGCAATGGCATTGACATAAATCGAAAGTGAGAGGTGGAAAATACTGGATAGGCAGGAAATTACAGTTATTCTATCCTGTTGCCCTACTTCTGTTATTTTCAAATTTAATGATGAGTAAAAGCGAGGCGACTGATATTGTCATTTCAAATAATTTCCTGTAAAAGGTTTGTCCTAAATAGCTCCATTTCTCAGTTACCCCCGTTATCCCCTATGTTCAGGATTCACTGTCATTTGGCACTAATGCGCCACCTGGTGAATACGTTGTATGATGTTTTCACTCTAGCCCCACCTGGTGAGAGAGACACAGTTGTTTTGGGATTCTTCAGATACCGGTATCTTAACCGAAAGGGGTCAGAGGCTATGTTTATGCTGTTGACTGTGCATACTGTTGAGCATAATGTGGCACTCGACCATTATGTACCTGTAGTTGATGGAAGGAGGATGTGCTGATAAAACCATTGACGACTTCTTACGTTGTCTCATCTCTTACATTTTCTTCACAAATCTTGGAAACCCTAGTCATTATTTATAGCATATAATGAGGGACAAGTAGGCCGACTCGAGATAGAAGGTGAAACCACAAAGTTTGCAGAGCCATTGATAATTGCTGCCATACATAAGCTGTTAATGTCGATTTTCCAGAAGAGAATAAAAAGCCAAAAACTGGCATTCAGTACAATAACATTTCGCCATGACGTATTAATACACGTAACATGACCATTATGGTCATACAGTTTTCTGCTGTAGTATGTTATGTGTTGTAACAGTAATACAAAACAACAAACAGGTTAACCATCCTGTTAACAGTTTATAAAGCAATGTTATATGTTATAAATATAAAAAATAATATAATTATCAGTATATACGTGAACTGTCATCCACTCAAAGAGAAGTTTCCATATGATTATTTTTCCATACAGCACTCATAACAAGTTATGGTTCTGCCTCCTTTTTAAATGATGTGTATTATGTCTTTCGCATTATGGCCTAATTTTTGCGAAATATCATATACACGCTCCTGTAACCTACTGAAACAGTAAGATGTTGCAGATATACATTAGCCTACATGCAAAAAACTAAGCTATGACATTTTAGCACTTTTCAAATAACGCCCAATAACGTATGTTGGATGAGGAAATTAAATAGTAAATCATTAACAGGGTGGGTTGATTTGATTTGTTACTGCTATCGTGAACCGGAATGAGAAACCCCCATGTTATCTTGGCTATGCCTTTTAATTATATTTTAAGAAGTAGTCATTTATATTACCGAAATACCCAGTTTTTTTATGGCATTGCCACCTAACATGATTCTAGTTGTTTTTCATACCATGTATATTGTCATATATGATTTTAACAAACTAACATTCTTGTATATACATGTACATATATATCTCTTATTACTGTGACAAATAAGTCTGTAAAGACTTTTATTTCTGTCAATAAAATATCTGTCTGTCTGTCTGTCTGGTTTATATATAGTGTGAAATATACATATCCTGATGACAAATATGCTACTTATCAGCATAATCAGGTAATAATGCATGTAGAGTATAGATAGCTTTTGTCGAGGATACATGGTGTAGACTGGCCGCCACAGCAGGTCACACACGTGTCGCGCCAAGACCTGTGACGGACAGCGTGAACACAATAGATCATAGGACACGAGGTATAGGTGTGCTGTTTTACTGCCAGACGTATTCTGACGTTCAATTGCTCCGCCGGTCATCATGTAAACTCTGCTAATGTGATCTAACGACCAGTGACTGTCGAGGGTCTCAATGGATAAAATCACCCAAGCTAACTTTAATATGAACGTCTTACTGTAATTTCGTAAAATTTAACAAGTTGAACAAGCATGAAGTTATGATATTAATCGGTATTAATACAATAAATATAATAATGCAGTTATATTCAGCCGACAAAATGGCCAACACCTTTTCGAAATAAACATATGCAATGTACAACCGGATTAATATCTCAATGCAAAGGGGAGCGCATAATTTCACAACGATTTTAAAAGGAATATTTTCTTTTTCTTGATTTAAAAATGTACTATTATGTTTCATTGACAGAACAAAAGAAATAACAAAAAATATCATTACAACAGTACACGTCACATGAATGACTGTTGCCATGGCCAGTAATATATTATCTTTATACCTAGAGTAGGTGTGGCAATCAGCGAATGAGCAAATCTGGTCAAGAAAAACTCCATTATTTCGCAGTCTATAACCTGTAATTACTGTATATAATGTCATTAACGTTATCCACAGAAGAGAACTTTTAATTACAGTTAATCGTAACCATCTACATTGATGTTTAAATGGAAATATAGTTTTGAGCACTACACTTATAACATGATAGGTTTTAAACACCAGGCAAACCTCAAAAGCAATGAAGGAAACCCCATTTATCAATATACAGAATGAGCCTGTTCGAAACTGTATCGTTTCCACATGTATTAGATCTGCAACAGCTAAACAAAGCAAATATATGGAGCAAATTACATCTGCAATTAATTTGCTTGTTATAGTCATTATGTAATTGATTGCTAGTAGTTTACTAGTTCTATGATAGGTAGCAATATAAACCGCTAACGTAATCAATGACAATATTGTAGCACCAGCCACTAGGCAATAAAAACACAATCTAAATGTTTCACTTATGAGCCTTTGACAATTAAAGTCCGCATGGTCGATTTTACATATGATATTCTGAGAAAAAAGGCAACATAATATCGAATCAGTAACGTGAGTGGTAATCGTATGTAGACCGCTGGAAGTGAACTGAAAGTTCATGTTATGATAGAACTGGACAAATTCTATTTTAATAATTTTCAAGCGTTTCATCATTTGACCTAAATTTAAGTCAACTACCACCAAAGGATTGAGACTTAAATCAAGAAGAGTTAAATAGCCTAGGTGCAATTTCTTATTTCCAAAATGTGTTAGTAAATTTTGCCTTAAATTCAAGTATAAGACCTTTTCAAACAAGACGATGTGAAGAAAGGTTGGTGATTGAATATTATTGTTATAAAAGTCTGCGACCATAATAGACTGAGAAGACAAAGACCTATTGATATGTATAACTTCAATTGCTGTATGTGATATGTTGATGTAAATTAGAGATGTCAAGTCAAGGTTCTTTATATGAAGCTGAGATTGTGTAGTTTGTAATACCAATCCTTTGATGTGGGTTAACTCTCCACTTTCAAACATGACCTTATCTGCATCACACAATGCTGTGTATACATTACATTCACACCCGTCGACACATCTGCCACACATTATCTCATCATCACGAGATACAAGACAGTCTGAGTTACCATCACATATCTCTTGGTCACTGACACATCGCTTTTCTCCACGACACTTGAGAAGTCCAGGGCATGTCATATTTCTACAGTACTTCTCATCTTCACCATATTGACAATCACTATGCCCATCACATACCGCGGACATATGTAAACAATAATACTGATCACACTTGAACATTCCAGGACACTCTATATCTTTACATATATATAGTAAGCCACCATAATCACAGACACTTTTTCGCACACTGATTTTGCACCGGTCTTCCAGCTCTATGTTTTCACCTTTCCATGTGCAAGGGACCAAATATTTCTCAATTTTGAGTGATTGTGTCTCTTTAGGTCTATTATGCCATGAGTTCAAAGTTTGCGGTAGAGTTCTTAGCCGCATTTCACTTTGATACAAATCCCATACTATGTCGACATTCCATGCATATTCATTTTTCATTCCAAACCTCTTACTATTTTGCATACCCAGAACATCAATGTGAATAGGGTGTTTTATCACACATATCTCTTGATGATGTATAATATTATACATGTTAATCCCGTCACATATAGCATACACAGGTACGTATATATCAGACTTAGAATTATCAGAATCGGTTAGAATACCTGGAATAACAATCTTATTAGCGACAGTAATATTCCACATTGTGCCATTTGAACACATCAACTCGTCACTGCCATCAAAGCAGTCGCTAACTTGATCACAAACATAAATGGACAAAATACACATATAATCTGCACATTGAAAATAATCTTTCTTACAAGCTAGTGAATAATTGCTCAGTGGTTTCTCACAAATTATCGCAGTGACATCAGCCAGCTTCTGTGAACAACGTCGATACTTTATACCCCATCTTGGAGCGTTGACTGAAGGCTTTTGGAAAAGGGTGCCCAATGTTGAAAATGTTAAAATTCCGCACATTTCACTGATGTTAACCATAAAAGTGAGAGGGACTAAATCTCCATTTTCGGCGGCATAAAGAATAGAAGCTAAGGTGCTTGGAATCGTCGCTTGATCAATGTGTTGACCAAAAAAGAATTCTAATAATGTTGCAGGATCAGTATACTTCTGAGGACTCGCTATATTCTTTTTTACCAGAAATGTTCTCTGTAGATATCCCACAACCTGCTTTCCCATGTCTGTTGGTGGATCATTGCGTGCTGCTGGATTTACGGTAAACACAGATCCACCCACAACTGAGCAAATCTGCTGTGTTTCTAGATAGGACATTTTTTCTGTTGGTGTTTTTAGTAGTATCTGACATTTATTGGAGCCCTTTATCTGAGTCCAGCCATCTTGACAAGTCACATCACGTGGATTCAGAGTACGAGAGAAATTCACAGGTTTCCTTGCAACCGGTTTCTGACAAACAAACGTGGCTTCATAAGGCTTATCACAGGGTATGGCAATCCATGTCAAATGTTGTAAGTTCATCCCAATATAGACTGCTGTACAATTAGCCTCCTTATTGGTGTCAGGTTGGTTAGCAGACACTTTTATATGTGTGAATGTTTGTTTTTCAACAATTTTACTTTCTGACAATGCATACACCGATGATTCGTATTGAGGAAGGCTAGCTGATCTTTGAAGCCAAGCAGTGTTCAGTAAAGGTGAACCATCCAGCCATTCAGTAAATTCACCCTGGAATGCAATCATAAATATAACGATATGGTAAGAAATAAGTGGTGTATACATAAATTAATTAAATTTCTAATTTTCCGCTGTTGAAAATATATATAAGTAAACTCAAGATGAGATGAACGTCTCATGTTTACCAGGGATACTGGATTGTCATTTCCAACAGTCTTGTGTTTATTGGCGAAGCTGTCACGTCATTCCTAACAGTCTCGCGTTTATTGGCGAAGCTATCACGTTATTTCTAACAGTCTTGCGTTTATTGGCGAAGCTATCATGTCATTTTTAACAGTCTTGCGTTTATTGGCGAAGCTATCACGTCATTTCTAACAGTCTTGTTGTTACTGGCGATGCTAGGACGTCATTTCTAACAGTCTTGTTGTTACTGGCGATGCTAGGACGTCATTTCTAACAGTCTTGTTGTTACTGGCGATGCTAGGACGTCATTTCTAACAGTCTTGTTGTTACTGGTGATGCTAGGACGTCATTTCTAACAGTCTTGTTGTTACTGGCGATGCTAGGACGTCATTTCTAACAGTCTTGTGGTTACTGGCGATACTAGGACGTCATTTCTAACAGTCTTGTTGTTACTGGCGATGCTAGGACGTCATTTCTAACAGTCTTGTTGTTACTGGCGATGCTACCACGTCATTTCCAACAGTCTTGTGGTTATTGGCGATGCTAGGACGTCATTTCTAACAGTCTTGTGTTTATTGGCGATGGTAGCACGTCATTTCTAACAGTCTTGTGGTTATTGGCGATGGTAGCACGTCATTTTCAACCATCTTGTACTTACTGGTGATGCTAGCACATCATTTTCAGCAGTCGTGTGTTTACTTGCGAGGCTAGCACGTCGTTTTTTATCATTTTGTGGTTACTGGCGATGCTAGCACGTTATTTATAACAGTTGTGGGATTACTGGGAATGCTAGCACGTCATTTATAGCAGTCTTGTGTTTACCGGTGAAGCTATCATGTCTTTTTAGCAGTCTTGTGTTTTCCAGGGATGCTAGCACGTCATTTTTAATAGTATTGTGTTTCCCAGGGATGCTAGCGCGTCTTTTGTAACAGTCTTGTGTTTCCCAGGTATGCTAGCACGTCATTTCTACCAGTTTTGTGTTTACAAAGGATGCTAGTACGTCATTTCTAACTGGCAAAGTAACCATACACCATTGTCACAACATGTCTTCAGAAAATACGATATATCAACCCAATGTTGATTTACTGCGTGGCCCAAAATTAAGCAAGCATTGGGTCTATGTCTAATGTTTCTACGGGATTGTGAGAAAATGAGACTATCATAACAATAAGAGAGCTTTCCATCCATGTGTCTAGGTTGACTAATATTCTGGTAAAATTATATTTTTACTATTTTTTGTAATTATATAAAGTCATAGGACTACCTTAATATTTCTTTTTAATCCCAAAAATATCACATTCCCAAATTCAGTGGCTGTAAGGAAATGAAGCCTTTGTAAAACTATATGTTCAACAGATGCATATTGAAGCAAAGATTTCCCTCTCGATTTACATAACTCAAGGGCACTCGACCAGGTCAACAATCTGTTTAAAAAAGACAATATATTATTATTAATAATATACAATTATTAGTTCATCAAGCTCAAAGTAAATTATAATATAATAAATATCCGAGTCTCCTTCCACGAGAACAATGGTTTGTTACAAATAATATTATTGTTTTTATTATAAGCTCGACGCCTTGTTTTTGCAGTAAAATAGTTTCATAGGCCAATCTTCGGCCCCATACACATGAGGTTTTTGGCCATTGCTTACATAACAAATAGAATAAACATTCAGATGGTGGTTTATCATCAATACATCATTGCTTTGACGTATTGTGTTTGATCACAGATGGGATGCTAATGATAATTCAACTCCTGGCAAAGCTTCCCAACATTAGCCTGTGTCAACGTCTAGACGTGTTTGAGATATTCTAAGAAAGTGTATCTGCTTTTGCAAATGAGGGCTTAGTGTTGGACCAGCGTCACAAAAATACTTAGCAATGCGAGAACACACATACCTTTATCCAATGTCGTGTGACCGTCAGGCTAACGTCGAAGACGGTGAGAGGAGGAGTATTTTTACAACATTGGGTGGAAATCTCATGTTTGCCGGGAAGGTTTCTATTCTTCGAGTGTCACTTCACTCCTACATTATTTCAACTTCTTAAATTAAAGAATTAAAAATTGTATATATTTTTACAGTAGGCCCTACTAACGTTCAGCCAACATCAATTGGGTTGATTACTCGCGTTTTTTCAGGATAGAAATTAAAGATTTTTAAGACAGAATACGAACCCGGTAACACTGCTCCACTCACAGGTGTAATCACAGCATTGAAGACAAGAGGTTTGGTTTCGGCCGAGTGATTTGTTATTTTTTTTTTTAATTCAAGATGTGAAATCTAGTTTAGGGTCAAGAGACGATAGGGTGGAGGGGGTCTTCGTGATATCCGATATCTTTCCTCGTTGCAAACATATTATATATGCAACGACCCAAACTGTTTAAATTCATGTGATAATGACATCCGAGTATACTTCGATTTGAAGCCGCATCAAAAAACATGATAAATAAATAAATGGTCAGTATCAAAGCTGACATGTAATCGGTCAATAAAACGTTTAAATTATAATTGTTTGCATATCACATTATCCAGTTGTAATCCTTAAGAGTTTTGTGAATTTTTCAACCTGAGGACAATCGTTAGCCATCATAATAGTATAATTTTAAGTCCAGTTTGGTTTGAATACATTTTTACACATTTTAATCCATGGATGTAATAATAATTTCATACAACGAATTTTATATAACATTTGATGTGATGATATTTGTATACTATACATAATTGTTTATAGGCCTACTACTACAATGGACAATTTTATATTTTTAAACGAAAACGGTTTTCATAAAAAGTAGACAATATTATATTACTTTTTACTTGTGTATTTAAACATGTCAAGAATCAGTATTACATAGTACTTACTGCTTAGTAAATATATCACCATATGTCAATCGCCACACAACTGGTGGTTTTTCTGGCCGTTTTACTATATTATGTATTGGGTGGTTCATCATTACATTTATATCACATTTGCATTGTAAAATTGGTGGATGAACAGTCAAACGGAATCCATTATGTAATAAACCGATAAAGACAGTGTTATCCACACCTAGTCTGTATTCGTCTATACGATTCTGCCTCCTTTTCAAAATGAGAAGTACAAATGTGTAGTTTCTGCATTCCGCAGGGCACGACCCACTATGGCTTACATTAAGATGACCCCCTGTATGTTCCTCGAGGCCTTCTATGAATAACAGATGTGTAGGGCTTTCCACATGTCTCATAGGGACGCCATGGCCTTTACAGTCATCTGACGAGGCGTGTATATTACCAGGCATTTTGATCAAGCGCTGAATGTGTCCCACTTTGTGACAAACTGATCTCTCTAGCCGCAGCATTATCTGCATATTGTCCATTCCCTCACATACATCACTAAAAACAGCCGTAGCATTATATAAATATAGAAATAGCTCCTTCATACCCCCTCTTCTACTGATCCTACCATATTTTGTGACGGTCTTTGGTGTTCCAAGCGGCCAATTTTCCGAAAACGTTGCTTTTAGGCTAGCAGTTTGTTCTACAATTGGCTCCCGGTGCTCGGGAATACAGTTATACAATGTCTGATGTAGTATTGTCGATATAAGTGCAGGACCAAAAGCTATTGATTTTGTTGTAAAAATCATTTTACAATACCTTTGGTCCTTTTCCTCTTTAGGAGCACATGCGACTACTTGACAATCTGGATTTCCGGCGTAGTTCTTAGTGCGATCTTTTGAATAATTTGGATAATTGGCTAGTTCTAGATACGTTGCAAAACAATCAGTTACCTTGAACGTGGCCTCGATCGAACCACTGGTATATTTAGCAAACCAAACAATTAAAACCGCCATATGGAAATAACGTCCATTAACATAAAGTTGATATTTATTGTCACAAATAGGAACCATCTTATGTGAAGTATCAATTAAATGAGAAATATACATGCCACCGTAGTGACAATTATGCGGACTGTCATCAACTAGGCTATGGGGACCATTTAATGTAAATGCATTTATATAAATCCCAGTATATGCAGTATAAGACTCCTCTCCAACCTGTTCACTTGGTGTATGAAACCTAAAAAGACAAACAGTATTTCGGACATCACTTGATGACAATGAGAATGTGGTACCCTTCATATGACATCCAGGATTCACATCAGCCACCGCTGCCGTTGTCACTTTGATATTGCTGGTCACATTCCGCATGTTGGTTATCTGGATCATGGCAGAGAACGCTGTGGTTTGAACGTGGGATTTCTTGTTGGCTGACTTGTCTGTATATTTGACTAAGATATCAGACAAATGTCCGGGACCATCATGTATTACAAGGCGTGTATCACTACCAGCAGACACATTCCAGGATACACCGAGTATCAGAACCTGCCAGGGATCTGATATTAAATAATAAATGATCACATTCAACCCAAGGCCTTTAAACACATAGAGGAAGTTTAAATGCGAGACTACATCTGCCTTCACATAAAGTCTATGATGTACAGCAAATGAGTCGAGCCAGTGAGGCTTGTAACTGCTGTAGAAAGAGCTGAATTGATAGACCCTATAAGCTGATACAGTGATGTGAAATTCTGCTTCATGCCCACCTGTTACCATAATCCATGGGAGGCGTTTACCACAGAATACTTTACGTATGTTATCTGCGGAATCAATAAATGCCATGTTGTGGACAATGCATCCAGTTCGGCGCCATTCAAAGTTAAATTTATTGATATTTATATTCAATAAGTTATTGAGATAAGTCTTAATTTTTATGATCACATTCCTTCTTCGGTTTAGTCTTCCCGATGAGGAAATTCTTCCACAATAAGTGGTTCTTGGCTCAATTAATAAAAATTTGTCTTCTCTCATATGATCCACTGTTTCACTTTTCACACATTGTGAAACTCTTTTGGACATACACGAAAACGTATGCAGTTTACTGTTGAACAAATTCGTAGTTTGATCTATCCAGACACAGTCAGTAATGTCTGATAGTATATAGTTAAATCTCAATGTCTCATTATGGTTGTTTTTTCCAGTCAGTAGCCCAGCATTGATATATGCAACACAAAAAATGATATAGAACAGTGCTGTGGGCAAATATGCCATTTTGCTTCTCAAATAAATGTGGTGAATGACCTGAAACATACATTATTGCAGATAAGTGAAAAAATTAACTAACTGAACAGAACAATTGCAATCAACTGATTTATTGCTGAAAATTGTGCCAACACTGTGCATAGTCTACATGTGGCCTGCTTATTGTACCCATCAATTGCCAACATTGATCAGTAGGTCAGATGCTAATAATTATGTACTGGAGCATTTAGGTAACATTACTCTACTGTAATTGTCAATAATTTTACGCCTATGTCACCAGATAATTCGGAAATAGAGTACAGGTTTACTGTGCCACCGGACATAAGTTATATGTTATGACCCATCATTATCTATTGTGGGTCCCTTACACATTTACAAGATCATTTGCGTGTTAGATGCACTTAAAAACATAACATAATTACGAGATTTCCAATGCAGATTTCAAATACAAACGTATATCTATTGCTACAACTTCGTCCTGGTCACCTGAATTTTGTTCCCACGGAATCAATCTCAGATTGCTTTCGGTGGGATTCCCATATATTCCCACAGATTACAATCGATGTGAATATATTGCAAAATGTGATTCAAAATATGTTTTTCTTTTGAATGCAGCTGTAATTGGTTGTTCTTACCTTGTGATCTGATTTATCAGCAAAATTAGTGTCTACTTCAACATAAACGCGCAGTTTTCATAATAAAACTCTGAATATGCCAGCACCTCAATGAATATATTTATTAGTAACGAAGTTGGTAATTAAATGGATACATCTTTAATTACATGTCCTATTTGCCACCATGCGCTGCTTAACCCTATATTGAGATCGAGTTGAATTAGGTGTCATGTGGCTACAAGCTCATTGGGAATAGTAATATCGTGTGTTCGTGTCCGTTTCAAAAATATCTCAAGTTGCAAGTATTGAATTTAATAAGTCAAACTCCCTACCATATGGTGTTGTGTTTAATGAGCAAAATAAAGCAGCATATATTAATATATATAATTATATATACTTATTTGTTAACTTTGTGGCCCTGCTAACACATAGCGCGATGACAAAACGTTGTGAATTCGCTGATTTTTGCACCGATTTATTTATGACACACTGCGTATTTGCCAGCTATTTTCATATCACGTCAAAATTTATGGACGCACAATGACGCATGGACTGTACGTCGTGTATGAGTGACTGAGGTATAACATATAGAGTTCTGGAGCCAAGGGGTGTTTGCGTACAAAATTGGCCCCGAAATTACCCGCTTGTTTTTTTAGAGTAGACCACTACATTTTTAACGATGGTGGACATTCTGAAATCCGGCAGTAACTTTGTATAAAAACATTAAACCGGAAAACGATCTTATGCCTTTAAAATAGCATATTGTCACCCAAATCCACCCGCAGCAAATTTAGGCCCTCAAAATGACGAGTGTCGACCCTGCTACCAGATGAGAAAAATGATTGAGTAAAGTTCAGAGATGTGGAATAATATGACCCCTGACAAAAATTAAAACGTCTGCAATTGTTTAAGAAATGAAAAAATACTTAATTTTATGTTTTATGCTAGTGAAAAATATCATATAAAAGTTTTTTAGAAACATTAGGGGTGATCAACTATTTTATTGGTAACATATCAGAGCCACATTAAATATTGGTAATATTGGTAAAAATTCAGAAAACCGACATCATTTATTTTTTTCGTGATTTTTTGGAATATTTCAAGTTTAACGATTCAAGTTTAAAGTTCATTGTCACGAGACGTCAAGATGTGGCTTAACATGATCAGGTGATGATCCCGGATCATATCTCGTCACAGTCTTTTTTCAATGGGCCAATTTTTGAAAAACGTTGCTTTTAAGCAGTTAAAGCTAGCTGCATGGTCTACAATTGGCTCCCGGTACTCGGGAATACAGTTATACAGTGTCTGGTGCAGTAATGTCTGTATAAATGCAGGACCAAAAGCTATTGTTCTCGCTGTGAAAATCATTTTACAATACATTTGGTCCTGTTCCTCTTTAGGAGCACATTCACAAACGTGACAAACTGGATTTCCGACATAGTTCATAGTACGATCTTTCGAATAATTTGGCTAATAAGCCAGTTCTAGATAACCTAAACATGGTATCGAATGAACCACTAGTATATTCAGCAAACCAAACAAATAAAACAGCCATATGGAAATAAATTCCATTAACAGAAAGTTTATATTTATTGTCACAAATGAGAACCTTCGTAGTATGTGAAGTATCAATTAAATGAGAAATATACATGCCACCATAGTGACAATTATGCGGACTGTCATCAACTAGACTATGGGGACCATTTAATGTAAATGGATCTATTTAAATCTCAGTATAAGCAGTATAAGACTCCTCATTAATATGTTAACTTGGTGTATGAAACCTAAAAAGGCAAACAGTATTTCTCAAAATACGTGTAGTATCCCAACCTAAGGTTCATCTGTGAAAAATTCGTACGAAGCTAATTTCAACTGATTTGGGTGCGTACGAGTATGGCTAATGACCAAAAAAGTATGCTGAGATATGGGTTGAGGATTTTTTTTTATTAGAGAAAATCCAAAATGACCGCCACCGTCACATATAGCCCCGTACCATTTGAACCATTTGCGACAGAATATTGTGTTAGATGTCTTTTCCCAATAATTTAGACATAACAATTGCATTTTTGAAGTTATTTTAGCATTGAATAGTCCCCTTCTGCAGAAATCCAAGATGGCCGCCATCCGCACATATCGTATTATAACTTCTGAACCATTCTCTAGTAGCTGATGGTGGAGTGGTCTTGTATATATCCAGACCTAAACTCTCCAGCAATATACTAATTAAAAGCCATTGAACAATTTTTGGTTGGTGACGCATTGCCACTGTGAAAGAAATATGTAAAATAATCCCCTGCCCTTTAAGCGGTTTACCACCGCCAGCTTTTACTGTATCTTTTGAACCGTTTGGCCCCTAAAAAATTGAACAATGTTATGGGAGGTCGGTAATATATGTCTATGCCCTATCATCGATAGGATATCGATCAAGATATCGGCCTAAAACTGATTTCAACATAGCAAAAACAACCATTACGACCAGTTATTTGTTAATTGTTCCCTTTTGTGTATTTTGCATATTGTAAATATTGTAATTGAATTATATGAACATCTACATTTTGTACGGATATATTACTGGTGCTATTCCAATATTAATATATAAATAACTGGCTCTCCATCAAGACATTCAACCGCATACAAAACGTAGCAGCAAAACGAGTAAAACCATGTACCGTTAAACTACCATCAGCTGGAACAGTCACAGCTTTAGTGGTCGTCACCTGCCCTGGAGTGACTACCAAAACGTGCTTCAAGTTTTCTCTGAACTCTGAAAAGCAAGGTGCCAGGCCGTTTAAGCATCCAGCTCGGGTTTAAAGACCCGTGCCCAGGCAAATGGCATGTCTTTGTTTTAGCTCTGTTATATCTTTTTGAGTGTGTGAATGAGTGAAGGCAGCGTTCCGATAGATTACAAATTTTAGAAAAATCCCTTGGCAACGTTACAATTAGGGCTCGAAAAAGACGAATTATGACAAAATGTCATTACATTTTTGTCTTTTAGATCCACCCGTTTTTCAATGCCATGTTTTCCGTTTGCCAATATTGTCAGGAAACTTGTATCGAGATTTAATTATTTGAAAAAAAATCAACACTGGACCCCTCATCCAGACACCTAGCGGCTTGGTCAAAGCCATTATAATAAAGAGATGGTTGTTATTAATTGTATGAACATTCTGAAATACACACTTATCAATTATATATCTCTTGTAAATGGAAGGTGGAGAAAGATAATATAGATTAACGATGACAAAAGCCAAAATAACACAAATTTAAACTTGTCAACTTTTTAAGCTCGAAAGCAGTTGGGCCTGTCACTCTAACTGATAGTCCAGCACGAAGAATGTTAGTTCGCGACAAAACAGGTACTCTGGAATGATAAGTAGTGTCAGGTAATACCAGGAACAGACAGTTAACAGCTTCAGTGGAATGCTCTGCACATTAAATCGGCGCCTCCACTTAGCCCATGTAATGTAACTCGTGTCCACCTGAACCTTTCACATGTAACAAATTGTCTAAAGGGTGAATACTCAGCTGGAGTGAACGGACACACTCGCACATATGGTACTAACCATAGAGCCTGTGTCCAGCACAACACGACACTTAGTATTCTAGAACAAAATGTCAACCTCATTAGATTGACCTACGAGTCTCTCCACCTGAATGCCTGAGTGCGAGAGTCTGTCTGAGTACGACCTACTGTCCGCTCCCTGAGGCAGGTCGTTGCTGGTTTAAAGGATAGCGAAATTTTGGGTGACCAGGCTGCCTGCAGCCAAAACAACTAAAGGGATTTGGGTGTATAACGTAACTTGCAGAGTGGTAACCATGTTCCTTTTTCTCCAACTTCTCCAACCTGGACTGCACTACCCAAGACTGGTTAAGACCTTTTCCAGCTTTGTCGCAAGCCCTGCATCCGTTGTAGAGGTTTGATGTACTCGATCAGTTGTCTTTCTCTCGTCATCGTCTTCCAGCTCTGCCACCCTCGCCGCCACTAAGAGATCTTCATAACTAGCATTAACATCAAATGTATGAAGTATGGCATTCTTGACGTTACCAGGCTTCAATTCAGAAAATAACTTCGTACGAACAATAGACTTCGCCGATGCTGAGTCAACAAGAGGCTTTGATGCATGGTCGTCCTTCTTATCCTGGAGTTTGGATAGAAGATCCTCAATGCGGCACGCTCTAGACACAACAGTCTCTGAAGCACTCTGGTTGGCCAAGTAGAACTGGTCAAGTACAGCTTCCGGTGAAAGAATATTTCCGAAGATTCTCTCCATCTTCTTTATAATAACTGGCAACTTGGCCTCTTCTCCCAGGTCAAGAAAGACATCTGCAGCTCTCCCACGAAGTAATCGACGCAGAGTCTGTAGAATGACTGGTTCGGGATGAATCTCATCCCAGATCAAACCACGTACATCAAAACGCCATTGTTCAAAAGCTACCTAAATGTTGCTGTAGGTTTATTTTTGGTGATTTTATGGTAATGGTCTAGCTATATGGCACAAATGTCAAATATCAGGCATATTAAAGTTAATCATGACCAAAAGCGAGCTATTTTAAATTTGATTGTGCTGAAATGTATTATATCACTCCCCTGAAACCGCACATTTTGCTTTATAGTAATGGTCTGGCTATCTGGCATGGTTTGCCAGATATCAGGCATTCAGACAGACAGACAGATATCTTATTGACAGAAAAGGAAGTTATTACGGACTTATTTCTCATAGAATGAGAGAGATATATGTACATGTATATACAAAAATGTTAAAAATCCAGTGACAATATACTTGGTATGACATAACATTCCTAAAATCATGTTAAGTGGCATTGCCATAATAAACACTGGATATTTCGATAATACAAATGACAAATTACTACTTAAAATAAAATTAACAATACTTATGGATGATGGCCCTCCATTTTCAATTTGATCAAGTTGAAATTTCTAAAGACATATACCTGCATCGAACCACAAATTGTGTTTTATGGTAATGGTCCAGCTATATCGCACGATTGTCAGATATCAGACATACTAAATCTTATTATGGCCAATAGTCGTCATTTTGAATTTGATTGAGCTTCATAGTAAAGGACTAACCATCTGAAATTGTTTGCCAGATATCAGGCATATAAAGGTTAATTATGGTCATTTAAGTGGGTCAAATTTCATCAAGCCCAAAAGGCACAGCTACACCCCCTAAGGGATATATGTATGCAAAATGAAAGAAATCACCGATGGGTTTCTGATATCTGCTCGAAAACGAAATGCGGATGGACGGATGGACAGCCATACGGTGTACCTGCACTTGGTGTAAATATAATAAAAAGAGCAGTCAACTGCCAACACATGACAGGTTGTGATTCAAAACATAACAACACCATGTTTCCAGTTAGCTTAATTAGATCTATCACCTAACTTAGAATGCTCCTCCACTTTCTACAAAAATAAAAAAATAATTCATCAAACAGATTCCTGAAATGCTATAGGCACCTGAAAGTTATGACAATTTAATATATATACTATGTTTTCTATGAAGGCCAAACCTGCCTGGAAAGTAGGAGCTATATATATATATATGTAGAATCCAATGTATTATTGGGTCTTTCACTGTATTATTGGGTCTTTTAGAATGACCCAACAATACCCGTCTTTTAGTTAAGATAGAAACTTAACTAAAAGACGGGAAAGTTATAGAAGTTTAATTTAAATGTGTCTGAATTATGGTTCCTTTAAAAGTATAACAAAAGAAAGACCCAATAATACTATATATATATATATATATATATATATATATATATATATATATATATATATATAGAGAGATATATAATAATCTGCGCTGCTTTATTTTACTCAAAATCACAAAACCACTTGGGAGGTGGCTTGACTCAAATTCAATACTTGGCAACTTGAGATAATTATAAAGATAGCACAGATACACGAGATTTCTATTCCTATAGAACTCGAAACCACTTGAATGATCATTGTCTCTTATCCAGTGAACTCATTGTTTATACAGGGGGGGGGGGTAAGCAGTTCAAGGTGGAAAATAGCACATGTAGTTCAAGACGTATCCATTTACTTATCAACCTCGTGATTACTAATTTATATGCATTATTGTAGAGCCTCTTTGTCAGTGTTTAAATTCAATGCTGCGCGTTTATGCTCACTTTATGTTGATTTAGACACTGATTGGTCTGATTCGTCAGATGAAGAGGTAAGAACAAATCAAATACAGCCGCATATAAAAAAAACATAGCTTAAATTGTAGTTTGCAATATACTCGCACAGATTGTAATCTGTTTGCAACACATTGCAATCTAAGGGCACGGGTGATCAGGGCGAAGTTGTGGCTTTTGATTTGATTTATTTATTCAGTATTGTAAGGCAATCGGCCAATAGTACAAACATGATAAAAACAAATACACATAATTGCATACATAATATGTACAATCATAGTCAAAAGGTAAACATGATAAACAAACTATATGGTCAAGTATCAGAATGAATCGCATCAGGGTGCTTGAAGGAGTGATATACATATTTGTATCAGTGGAAAACATAATATCGATGGTCTAAAACAATAGTGAATCAAGTTGACTTGACAGCAAAATTGTGTTTATTGTTTTGCTTAGAGCTACAGTCTGCCAAATCCACTAATCAGCATGTAGACTTGAACTTACACTGGTGAAAAACACAACGAGTAGATCAATTGTAGTTAGCAGAGTGTTTTTTATCTTCCAAAATGATTTACAGAAGCAAAATTTGGATCAAGAAGACACCAAATTGTCTTAGCTCATTGCTACTTTAGGAAAACAGAATACGCAGAGATTGTTCCTTGTTCCTAGATCAACAATGAGCTAAGTTCAGGCATTTCCCCTGTGTTGTCTCCACAAGTCGTAGAATAAGAATGTGCTAAGTGCACTTGCTGCGTGTTTGTCCCGAAAGCAGAGCCCATAAAAAATATAATACCAGAACAACAATATGTCAAGTCGACTTGGCTCTGTGTTGGACAAATATTATGCTGATATGTGTTTCTTTTCACGAGAATAACAATGTGTGAAGTCGACTTGATCTATTGATAAATTCAAACTTTATACATATTATAGGTGACTTAGCTGATTGTTATTTTAAAGGCCAAAAATGTCACTTAGCACACTATTGTTTTAACCTATCGATATTAACAAAAGAGGATAAATGATATGTATGATTATCTGATATCCGAATAATATGGGCAGCAGAATACAAAATGGAATCCATCTTCATTAATAAATAGACAGTCCTTGACACACAATGGACAAACACGTTCAATTATTTATAAAAAAAATACCAGTGTGTCTACCTGTCTCTATTACAAGCGAATGATTAGATCATCTTAACCTGCAAAATATTGCTCTGTGCTTCTTTATTTTTTAAATATCAAGATACGGTTCTAGACCAAATCCTGTTTTAAACATACTATATGTGGTAGGGGTAATTGCGAACATACCATACCAATCTAATTTTTAATAGACATACTAAATAGGAAAGTATATAATTATATTGCCACAACTGTCAATTCTTACAAATATTTAGGAACAATATTTAGCATTAAACTAAAGTGGAGATTAGCTAATAAAATATTAGTAGCTCCGGCACGCAAACTATTGGTTTAATATTTAGATGTCATTATCAGTATGGTTATTTGCCAGTCGGAGTTGCTAAAATTATTTTTGATAAAATAATTACTCCCATATTGCTTTATCGTTTTGAGGTGTGGGGATGGGAATAATGTGATCAAATTGAAAATGTACAATTTTACTTCCACAAACGAATATTAGGTATTGGCTCAGACACTTCGCATACTGCCGTTACAGACGAGCTTGGTATCCCTCTCGCAGTGATATACCATAAGAGATGTGTAAACTACTGATTTAAAATGCTTAAAATGTCTGGTGTTCGATTACCACATGCTTGTTGTGGGATATTAAAGGGATTGGATGATTGTAATCGATTCACATGGGCATCAAATATAAAACTATTATTATGGAAATTGGTTTTGAATAGGTTTGGAAATCACAGGGTGTGTCTTTGAAGACAGGGTTTAACAACATTGTGTAACATTATGGCGAAACCACGTAGTAAACCCAAGAAAGTTATCTACTTGTCGAATGTAGTCAGTGACTTTGATTGATTATAATCTATAATGTGTTCCATGTTATAAAGGAAGGTGGATCCGAGTATTATGTAGATTACCATTTAAATACAACTAATAAACCATATACGTGATTCCGTTGTAAAATATATTATTTCGGGTTAAGCCGTTGTTACAATTGTTAGCATATATATATCATACAATTTGAAAGAAAAATATCTTGGAAACGGTGCGTCTGCGTCAGATATTGGGACCCATATGATTATATAAGCAGGTAATAGTAAAGGACAATATCCAAACATAATCCAAAATAGTGCGGAGGAGTTTTCACAGATGTTGGAAAGAGTGTATTTTTTATTATTTACAACTGATTGCGGTTCATATGGGTCCGAGGTTGTAATTTCTAGAGGTTGTGTTAAATTTTACCCGGTGACATTTTTAAATAGCAAAAATGCCCACTAAAACTCCACATACAATCTAATGTATGTTATTTTAGGTTGATAACTATATTTGCAACCATGAAGGGTGCAGTGAAATAGATAATTTGTAAATAAAGATCTAACATTGAAAACTTAGTTAAAAAACATTTAAAATGTAATTTCAAAGAGTGGTACCTATGCTTAACCTAGTAATATTATTGTTGTGTTACTTTTTTTATCTCAACCGTGTGACTTCTTAAGTATGTATGCTTGCTTGTGGCCTGTGGGTCTACCTGTAAAGAAAAACATGTAGGGTGGGATGTATATAAGTTTACATATTATGATCAGGGGCTCGCGATGACGTATCTTCTTCAATATATTATTGTTATGTTCTAGTCCTGTTTTGTGCTATAATATCCGTTTTTTGCTGCTTCTGATAGAATGAGTCATACTGATAAACAACCTACGGGCGAAATTTTTCTTTGACGAAATTCAAAGTGGCCGCTATTCCATTACTAGAAATTCGAACTGTCCTGAGTAGCCAACTATGGTTAGAGCAACAATGCCAATGCCAGATATGAGCAAACTGCAAACCGGGAATTTTGTTACAAGATTGGACATGCTCTTGCCTGATTATCAAACTACTATGTGACACCTTATAAGTCTACTGGTAGAGTGATAGGGAGGGACACAAGGTTGTATTTTTCCTGACACAGATAATCAACCTCTGCATAAATTTCGTAAACGTCCCCTGTGTAGCTGTAATAGATAGTCTGGACAAACGACGTCTATACAGCCTCCATGTATGTCTATTACAGTACTGTCCGCATTACAGCGAAACAAGTACAGTATTAGAAGTCACCAGCCAGATCATTCCTCTCTCGAGTACCTGTCATGTCTGACTGACAAAAAGTTTTTTAACATAATGAATGACATTAAGCCTCCTTCTCAGGGCCACACTAGCACAGCTAGGTGGACCTGCTACAGTGCTTTGAGAATCTCTTCTGTAATTGCTGCGTTCTGATAGGGCATCAAAATCTGGTGTACTGGGACCCACACCTGACCCTGAAACTATGTCAAGTTCGAGGTTTCCTTGCACCTATGAGAGACAAATTTATATAATTGTGTCTCCCCTGTATTTGGCTATATGGTTGGCATTATATGCTTAGTATTAATATGACCAGTTACATGCAATCAACCTGTGTTGTACTATAGTTGGTCCATTCTATACAATGTCGGCTCATCATAAAAAACAACATTGGATCTGCTTCTTTTATAATTATATGTGTTATTGTAGACATGCTTTTGTGCACGAGGACCAAGATACCAGCAGTATTTGCTCAGTGATTGGAACAACAACTCTTTGTTTGATGTTGGGACATCATCTCACATTGTGTATTAACATAAAACCAGCGCAGGGTCATCGTCAGCACGATACACTGACCCAATAGTGGTTGAACGTTGTTCCATTGTTTGAGACAACAGGCCCTACATCAGGAAAACATTGGGCCAATGTAGGCCTATCTTGTTTACACTGTGGGATTGACAATGGTGGATTGATGTATGTCAATCGTCTACGACACTGGCCCAACATAAAATCAACATTGACCATCTATTTAGAATGTATTTTCTGACTTATATAATACAACAATATTAGGATGTCAATACACATGATACATGTACAGATGTATGCCTATATCTTACCAGACAATAGGCCTACTGACAGGAGCACATACTGTCAGGCCTAAATATCCACAAAATGTCAGGGCAAGTTGGACACAAAATATGGAATTTTAGATCTAATGATGTAGTCAAGCCCCTCCCTGTGCACCCAGCCTCTCTTAAACATGTTAAAAGAAGCTGTTAATTTAAAAAAAAATAGTCACCTGCCTCGCTATGTGTATTCATTGGCCTGACCATGTGGCTTAGAATGTCAAGGACACCATATTTGTTAAGTATTGCCTTATTGGCCAGATAGAAAATCAGGTCAAACTCATGAATATTTCTACAGAACACATTTCACAGTGCAATCAATCAGAGCCACTAGCTGACGCCAGTGGAAAGATAGTGGATCTGATGAATGAGAATGATTTTACATAGGAAATCGCAGTCCTGAAAAGGGGTACATGTATATTTATAAATGGCTAGAAACAGTATACATTTCCGGATTTAAATTACTATTCACCAGGTGACGCTTGCTGAATATTAACACAATTACAGTAGCAAGCCCCGTGACAGTGTGAGTAAATTGTTTGATGCCATACTCTGGGTAATGTCTTTGACCAGGCCGTTTATCAGAGATGGAGTTAAGCTATGTCGTACAGCTGGGGAGGACGAAAGACTGATCTAGTTTATAGGAGCTAAATTTGCCGGTAAAAACGACAATGTTCAAGATTATTTTTGCTCTGGTAATGTAATGACAATGTCTATTTTGCTCGCTTTTTATTAATTTCATACGTGGAACGCTACCTGTGACAGGAATGTAATTACAGAAATGTCATGGGATTGGTGTAAGAAAATAAGTATTTGTTTTGAATCTTCTAGGGGCGGTTCTGTTGACATGGAAGCACTAGAGATTGGGCTCCTCTTTGATGCGTGGTACCATGGTCTGTCTAAAAGTATGGTACGAGTACACAAGCCCTGAACATTTCTTTGTACTGACGGATGCATTGATGTATTGGCTTTCAGGTTTTCCATTCTGTGTGAGGGCATGCATTCAATTAGGAGGGGGAGTGGGACACTGCAGCCTAGCCCGTCACTCTCTGAAGAGGTGGGTTGTTTCAGGTTTCTATGTGATGCATTATCGATCTAGTACAATGCCGCTATGATAGAGGCCAATGTGAGGAGATCAGCCATAATGTATCTATTTATTTTGTAGGACTAGATGTTTGAGCATTGTTGATAAATTTAATAATATAACTAGAAAAGGAGTTCCCGAACTCCGAGGCCCGGGTTGAGTCTGTTTGAGTACTATAGACAAAAAAACAGTGTATTGGTCTGCCTCATGGGCCAGAGTCCTAAATGTACAGGATATAATTAAGAAATGAACCGAAGATACCAGTTCAAATATATCTTCGACGTGTATTCCTTACAGCCGGTGCTGGCTAAAATTCATTAAATACTTGCTTAGGATGTACCTCGTACAGAGGATGTAAGCCTACCCACCAAATTCCGGTTCAATGTTGGGCCAGCATTGCAGCCCATTGCTGGTTTAATGCCGGTCAATCGTCTACGACACTGGCCCAACACTAATATAACAATGGGTTTGTTGTATACCTTGCGCTTTAACATCCCAGCGCCAGAAACACCAGATGACATGATACATTGGTGCTGATGTTATGCTGGGCCACCGTCTGCGACGCTGGGCCAACATTATTCTAACCAAAACTCTTAAGGCTCTTAACCACAAATATAATCGTGACTATATTTTTTTCTGAACACTTGTCAAAGACAAAAGTACTTAACCTAAGGACCTGAAACGTTATATTGCACATGTTCTTAGGGACTGGTGTACAGAAATGTGAACCGTTTCACACACACAGCACACTCTTTCCCCTATATAGGACACAAATTCAAGCAAAATAAGCTCTCTCTTAATCGCCCTTGCTAGTGCCCTAGGTTATACCTTGACCCTAGTTACGTGGACGGAATTGACTAGGACTAGGAGTATGTCTAGGTATAGGCATATATGCCTAATGTTATTTCCATGTTTATTTACATGTGAAGCTATGTTGTGTGACATTTCACATGTTTATAATCATCCATTATTTCTATTTGTGTTGTATCAGTATTCCTATTCGGTAGGCCCTAGTCATGTTTCTGTCTGTAGTCATTCATATCCCTTGGTCATGTTTCGGTAGTTTTTGAGTGGACAATATCCATCCCGTTAAGAATCAGGTGGCGTGCCATGCCCAAACCTTGTGGGGTTTTCAAAATTTAAGATGGCGCTAATATGGCCGCCATATCACTAAAACTGCCTTAACTTTGTTAATAATCGACTTAGAGTCTCAAATGTGGTGTTTATTAGTAGGTTTCGGGTGGCAAAGAATTTATTACTGTGTCTTATTTTATAGTTAAATGGAATATACACTCTAATTTGATGAACTCATAAAAAATACAAGACTAGATAAATGCAAGCGCTCTCGCCTCGTATTATAAACATAGTCCTAGACTGGGTAAAAAATCAGGTCGCAAGACAACTAGGCCTAAGAGGTTAAGTCCAAGAGTAAGATAAAAAACTAGTCTAGACAGTCAGTAAGTCAGTCAGTCATTTTGTCAGCAAATCTCCATTGAATTATTGATCTTAATCCGGATCCCGATCGCAAACCGGATAATTCTCACCATTTAATGGTCCGGATTGGTCCTTGGCCAGAGAGACACGTCTGATAATAGTTTCATGCAAATCAGTGAGATCCGAATCATAATCAGAATCTGGATCGTAATCCGGATCATCCTCAAAATCTAGCTGTTTGTTCATTGGCTTGAAATACACCTCTGGGAAAACATTCATGCACATACGTCTGTTAGTTTTAAAGTAATCCGACGGCAGACAGACAGACAACAAGCCAACTCGACCAAAAAAAACCTTCCCGGTGGAAGCAATAATTCAGTCTAGAATCATTACTACTTGTTTTATATTATTGGCTAACCACCACGATTTGATAGTATTATGCATATTAGAATCAATAATGGTCAAAAGTCGTCCTTTTAGAATTTGATCAGGTTGAATTTTGTCAAGGCATTTCCCTTCCTCAAACCTCACATTTTTTTTCATAGTGGTAGTCTGGCTTTCTAGCATGGATTCCCAGATATAAAGCATGTTAAATTAAATAAAGGCCGAAAGTTCACCATTTTATCAAGTTTAAATCTCACAGGGTACATTTTCTCCTGCAACCTTATATTTTGTTTTATAGTTATGATCTGACCATCTAGCACTGTTTACAAAATACCGGACATAGAAAAGTGAATAATGGAAGACAGGCGACCATTTTGAATTTGATAAAGTCGACATTTTTCAGGTTGCATTCTCCTCTGAAACGAAACCTCACATTCTGTTTGATAGTAGTGGTCTGAAGTAGTGTGAAGGGTGGTATCAGGGGAAGTTTCCAGATATGTCTAATTGGCGACCATCATTCTCTAAAATAGTTCCTTGTTTTTTCCACTGAAATACATATTTCCTGTCCTGGGAGTGGAGAGATTATATGACGTTTTTGAACGCGGCTGCCTGGATCGATCCAGAGCATGCACGTTTGTGTTTTAATACTCATAAGATACTAATTCTTATCGAACACTACAGTTACACATCATATTAATGTCGAATGTTTGAAATTTAGTCCTTGTGGGGATCAGATACTTTGCATTGCATTGATCACGGTTCAGATCATAGCATTTATCAGCATGACTTTTGACTGAGTAAGTGTGCCATTGCCGCTGTTTATCTCTAATTTTAGTTGTTCTTAAGAGTCTAGCATTATTTTTGAATACTCGGATGTCACCATTATCCTAAATTACAACAGCAGGGCATACAGCCAGTTCGTGTGTTAGTATTTCCTGGAAATTCAAATCCATGTTGCTCACAAGAACATCGAGTGCACTAAGGGCGATTATAGTGGTTTTTAATCCGTTTTATTAGCCGATCAAATCACTGAAAGAACCGAAATATGCATACTTCAATATCATTATTAACCCTTTCACCGCCGGTGTCGCATATATACGGGTTTTCATTTTTTATCAGCACATTAAGTACCACATTATAAATATACTAAAGATAAAATGTGACATCAACCAGCAAGATTTGAAAAGAATTGACCTCCACTTTGTCAAATCTGAATAGTTTTTATTCACTTGAAGTTGTGGATCGCGTCAGCGAGACACAACTTCAAGTGGGTGAAAATTCCAATTGAATGTTTTGGCGGTTAAAGGGTTAATAGTGTTGCAAGATTCCTGGGTTACTGCCCATTTCATATTAGTCTGACTTGTTGTATCATCTGGGCACTCCCCATTTTATATTAGTCTGACTTGTTGTATCATCTGGGCACTGCCCATTTCATATTAGTCTGACTTGTTGTATCATCTGGGCACTGCCCATTTCATATTAGTCTGACTTGTTGTATCATCTGGGCACTGCCCATTTCATATTAGTCTGACTTGTTGTATCATCTGGGCACTGCCCATTTCATATTAGTCTGACTTGTTGTATCATCTGGGCACTGCTCATTTCATATTAGTCTGACTTGTTGTATCATCTGGGCACTGCCCATTTCATATTAGTCTGACTTGTTGTATCATCTGGGCACTGCCCATTTCAAATTAGTCTGACTTGTTGTATCATCTGGGCACTGCTCATTTCAAATTAGTCTGACTTGTTGTATCATCTGGGCACTGCCCATTTAGTCTGACTTGTTGTATCATCTGGGCACTGCCCATTTCAAATTAGTGTGACTTGTATTTCTGGTCAGTCTCCGTTGTGTCCTAGACTTAGGATAGTGAGCAGACGGGGAAGCCCCACCTGCCAGTCGCCCTCTAGCGGCCAAGTCTATTAGTGAAAATCTACTCTAGCCAGCTTCTGCAGATTCTCGTGAGATACGGCGAGATGTGACACGGGGCAGGTGTCACTGGTCTCAGCTCTATCCACTTCCGGTCGGGTGCAGCCAGCCAATAGAGATCTGGATGTGTAGGTCTTCACTAAAACGCTCTGAACCATCCTATGTCTTAACCTTTTTGAGCCAGCAGCGGCCGTTATCAAAAGAGTAGTCTACTGTGTACGAACAGCGTGACACATCAGCACCCCGAAAGAACCACGCTGATCACAGAGATAGAACAACTGGGATACAGCCAAAACCAGAAACGCAAATAGTGTGGTCTATATATAGCTTAAGGCACATGGGAACCAACCCACAAAGACAAAAGGCAGCTTATCTTAAAGCCAAAATTACTGTATTTTGACTTTGTGGGTTGATTTCCTTGTGCTTAACAATGTCAAATTTATCATTCAAATTTTCTCCCACTACAAGTCGAGAATTGCTGGCGCAATATAATGAAAATCTTCCTGATATTTTAAGAGTCTAAAACAGTGAAGTCACTTAGATGAGAAATTCAATCAGTTTTCACAGATGTAAAATGATGCTTTAAAGCGCTGAGGACGATTGTTTTTAATCACTTGCATTAGCCGATCAAATCACTGTTATTGGGAACGAAATGTGTATTTAAACATTAACATTTATAAATGCTTGGTGTGAAAATAAACAAAGATGGGTGAGCCTAATTTTCACCCCCTTGAAGTTGTGGGTCGCAGTAGCGAGACACAGCTTCGATTAGATTTAGGTGATTTTGTTTTAAAATTAGCGCTTTAACCCTTTCAGCGCGGGGATCAGCTTAAGTCGTCAAAATCTGACGTCTGTGGACGTCAGATTCTGACATCTAAAGTCGATCCCGGCAATGTAAGAGTGAAAATGTTATTAGTAACCGTGGACCCATAACATAGGTATTCAAATGAATCAGAAAGACCTAACTAAGACATTTATGATGATTTCAAATTGAAAAAAAAACACTTTGAGTTTCATGGTTTATACCAAAAATTCCAGAGTTTTGAGGGTTAAGGATTAAAGCGTCATGAAAATGAAATGAAATGAATGGGGTTTTAGGCCACCTTTGTGCACATATAGGCTAAACTGGGCCAGGAGAACCACCTGAGGATGCTGAGATGAATGAGATGACACTGCCCTCCAGACACAGGATTTGAAATTCGAGCCCTGTTGGTCTGAGGTCGAGCACGCTACCTCTCGGTCACTGAGGCACCCACATTACTGAATCTTCACGAGTGAGCGGGGAGAAAAACATTTTGTTTCTTTGGAGCTGGAATGCTAGAGCGGGGTTCAAGTCCCGCGATCGCCGACCTCTCAAAAACGCCATGAGGGTTTATAACAACTTTAGTTCGTGTTTTTATTAGCAGTTATAAGGTTATACTGTGGATTTAGTAATATTTGCGATGTTGTAATTTTCGCGCATTTTGCTAGGACAAATTCGCTAATTTAAAAATCTCGCGAGAAATACCATTGTGAGCGCTACCTATCATCGAAATCGATAATTTGCGACTTCTTGACTTCGTAAAAAGTCCAAAAATAACAAATTCACGAAAAGTTAAACACGCGAAAATTACCACATCTATATTATATCGCATAATAATATCCTAATCATATTGATATTTGTCTGGGTAGACATGTGTATGTGTCGGTCTTTACTATGAAGACGCTCTGAACCACCCTATGCATTAACCAACACCCGCTAAGTTATCTTATTCAAATTTTCACCTATACTTGAAGTTGTGTCTCGCCACCGCAGTCATTATATATCATAAAATATATGAGATATATCTACTAAAACATGCTGGCGCTTATGGTCAAAATTGATGAGTTGCTTACTAAACATGCTAATAGTTTGATTCAATGATGGTTAACAATTCCTCAATGACTAGCCTTAATGCCCTATCATTTTGTGGAAAGTTCTTCCTATAGGATCGAGTCGAAAATGCTCCACTCATCAAAACATGGAGACCCAGGGACCCGATTTTGATCATTAAATATTATGATCACATCTATTTGTACAGATGCATATAGGAAGTTAATGGGAATGGAAATATGACCATATGATCTGACAAACATTGGAATATATCTTCAATGCCTTAGATATAACAGTCAGTATAGTGCTTGAAACACTTGGTCTGCTGTTTTTTGAGAGGTAGGCACCACCTTTTAGTTCCTGGTTCAGGTGATACACCTGTAAAGCGTGTTTTTGGTTGTTTTCAGGTCATGATGGTGTGATGATAACTTTCCCTAAAAATTCGAAGTGACTTTCTAACAGAGGGGGTCTATGAAGTCTGTGTATCTGATGAAGATGAAGGGTGTCTTGAACCTTCATACGGTTCAAGTGGCTTTCCTTTATAGGGCATGGCATTTCTCATAATGTCCTCTTCATTCTCCACCTACGCTAGCTTTAACATTGAACCTGTGAGACATGTTTAAACAGAAGAATTGAAGCAATACCACACGAATTCAATGTAGCTATGTCACCGGGTCTATGAAAGATAATCTACCTTTGTCTCTGCAGCTAGCATCAATGTCTACTGAGTTCAAAAATCTACTCCGACCATTCATGTCTCAAGTAAGGCCTAGTCATTATACTTGGAACCGGAAAGATGTGCATGTTTAAACAAGGTAAAATCGTCCCTCTCAACTTTTAGAGCTAGTTAAGCTAACTCGTTTCAACTTTTAAAAGACAGCAAGTTTTTTAGAATTCACATAGATTGATGCACAATTTTTGTGAGCACGAACTGAAGTGTATGATCCGAATTGATCATAAATGATGTCACCCCTTGTCTCACTGGCAGAATTTATGATTTCAATCCCTACTTAGTTACCTCAAGGTTTGTTCTCGTATGAACGGTGAGAGCTATAGTCTTTAAAGAAGCATTCCTCGCCACATTCTTCATCGTATCATTATTTAGAGCTGTAATTATATTATCAGACGTAATCGCAAACATCGCTAAAAATAGCAATTGTGATATTTCAGATGTTATGGCGATATTCGAAGGTTTAATCAGGATTTTGACGGCCATTTTGCATTTTTTACACCAGAGCTGCATCTGATCTCTAGCTCCATCTGACCAACATCGGGTTCTCCGACCCCAAATAACTCGGACCTAGACACCATAATCATGTCGCACATGGAACGCCAGCTGATCTATGTCCTATTTTAAACTAACAATGTAGACAAATGATTGTAAATCGATATTGCAAGGCCATCTTATGGTTCTGCCTGACTAGTAGTCATGTTGGCTATCATTATATCGTCTGCTATCATTGTGAGTCGGCTATTATTTTGAAATTATGTTGGTTTTTATTCTGTGTGAGTTGTCGTTCTGTGTTGGTAGCCGTAGTATGTATCAATGTCTTATGAATATCCTGTGAGTTCAAAATGATATATGCATATATATATATTTATATATTAATCTACGCTATTTTATTTTTCTCAAAAAATGCAAAATCACCTGGGAGAGAGCTTGACGCTCTAATACTTGGCAACTTGAGATAATTATGAAGATGACACAGATACACGAGAATTCTATTCCTATTGAACGTGAATCAACTTGAATGCTTATTGTCTCTTGTCCAGCGAACTCATTGTTTATACAGGGGGCAAGTAGTTCAAGGTGGGACACAGTACATGTAATTCAAGACGAATCCATTCATTTATCAACTTCGTGATTAATACATTTACATACATTATTGTAGGGCCTATCTGTCAGTGTATAAATTCATTACTGCGCGTTTATGTTCACTTTATGTTGAATTAGACACTGATTGTGCTGATTCGTCAGATCAAGAGGTGAGAAAACATACAGCTGCATAGAACAGACAAACATAGTTTGAATCACAGATTGCAATATATTCGCACAGATTGCAATATGTACGAATATATTACAATCCGATGGGAAGCTATCAGTGGCCATATATTGCAATCTGAGATTGCAATGTTTTACCACAGATTGCAATATGTGATACCAAGTTGCCCTCTGAGACCACTATATTGCCATTTGTAGTAACACATTGCAATCTGACGCTATGGGTGAGAAAAGCAAAGTTGTAGCAATAGATATACTTTCGTCTTTGAAATGTACATTTTTTAGCAATTACATCTACCGCGCAAATTGGCTTGTTATCTGGTTCTATCTATAAGGAGCCGAAAGCTTTATAGATACATATATCAGATCGCATACTTGCCATAGTAAAGTATAAACATTGCAACTTTATTTAAAATAGTTCTGTATTATATAATAACGAACTCTCCACAGAGCCTGTTATTATTCAAATCACTCTAAACTTCAGGGTATTTGAAAACCCCCTCTTGATCAACTTTTGTATGCGTGCAAAATTAACCACTATTTTAACACTTTTTTTCTAAATTAAAAAAAAATAAAGCTGGGAAAAAGGAGTAATCGAAATGTATCACAGTCGCCAAAACAATAAGGGATTGTTAAAAAAAAAAGTGTCCTCTACATTGTAAACGAAATGGCAAGGCTCTTAGGTGAAATATTTCTGTTATCATGGTTATGCTATGAGGAAAGGCGGTGAGGACGAGGGGGGTTGAGTACAGCACACAACGAAGTTTCCATCCGACATGGATATTTCGGCCAGGCCTTGCACACATACAGTGGTACGGTAAAACTGTGCTCTGTGTCAGTATTGTGTTGTGATATAGGCCTATGATTATTGACAATCATAGAATAGAAATGTTATGTAATTGCCCCAGTACACACGAGCATCTGACCTCATGCTAAATCAATGTTGGCGACATGGAGATTGATGTTTACAAGAAGCAGGCCAAATGTAGACTTTCTGCAATAAATCAGTTTTTTGCAATTGTTCTGTTGGGCCAGTTAGTTTTCTCACTTATGTGCAATAATGTATGTTTCAGGTCATTCACCAAAGTTATTTTAGAAGAAAAATGGCATATTTGCCAAGTGCACTGTTCTCTATCATTTTTTGTGTTACATATATTAATGCTGGACTACTGACTGGAAAACCCAACCATAATGAGATATTGAGATTTAATTATATACTATCAGACATCACTGACTGTGTCTGGAGAGATCAAAATACAAATTTGTTCAACAGTAAATTGCATACGTTTTCGTGTATGTTCAATAGAATTTCACAATGTGTGGAAAGTAAAACAGTGGATTATGTTAGAGAAGGAGACACATTATTATTAACTGAACCAAAAACCACTTATTGTGGAATAATTGCCTCAACGGGAAGAATAAACAGAGGAAGAAAAGTGATCATAAAAATCAAGACTGATCTCAATCACTTAGTGAATATAAAGATCAATAAATTTAACTTCGAATGGCGTCGAACTGGATGCATTGTCCACAACATGGCATTTATTGACTCCGTGGATAACATACGTAAAGTTTTCTGTGGTAAACGCCTACCATGGATTATGGTAACAGGTGGGCATGAAGCAGAAGTTCACATCACTGTATCAGCTTATAGGATCTATCAACTCAGCTCATTCTACAGCAGTTACAAGCCTCATTGGTTCGACTCATTTGCTGTACATCATAGACTTTATGTGAAGTCAGATGTAGTCTCACATCTAAACTTCCTCCATGTGTTTAAAGGCAATGAGCTGGATGTGATCAATTATTATTTAATATCAGATCCCTGGCAGGTTCTGGTACTCGGTGTATGCTGGAATGTGTCTGATGGTAGTGATTTACGCATTGTAATACATGATGGTCCTGGACATTTGTCTGGTATTTTAGTCAAATATACAGACACGTCAGCCAACAAGAAATCCCACGTTCAAACCACAGCGTTCTCTGCCATGATCCAGATAACAAACATACGGAATGTGACCAACAATATAGAAGTGACAACGACAGGGCTATCTGGTGTGAACACTGGATGTCATATGAAAGGAACTACATTTGCCCTGTCATCAAGTCATGTCAGAAATACTGTTTGCCTGTTTACGTTTCATACACCAAGTGAACAGGTTGAGGAGGAGTCTTATACTGCATATACTAAGATCTATATAAATGAATTTACATTAAATGGTCCCCATAGCCTAGTTGATGACAGTCCGCATAATTGTCACTACGGTGGCATGTATATTTCTCATTTAATTGATACTTCACATAGGATGGTTCCCATTTGTGACAATAAATACAAACTTTATGTTAGTGGGCGTTATTTCCATACAGCAGTTTTGATTGTTTGGTTTGCTAAATATACCAGTGGTTCAATTAAAGCCAGGTTTGAGGTAACTAATTGTTTTACAACGTATCTGGAACTAGCCAATTATCCAAATTATTCGAAACATCGCACTATGAGCAATGCGGGAAATCAAGCTTGTCAAGTATTCGCATGTGCTCCTAAAGAGGAACACGACCAAAGGAATTGTGAAATGATTTTTATAACAAAATCAATAGCTTTTGGCTCTGCATTTATACAGACATATCTGCATCAGACACTGTATAACTGTATTCCTGAGTACCGGGAGCCAAGTGTAGAGCAAACCGTTAGCTTAAAAGCAACGTTTACAGAAAATTGGCCACTTGGAGCACCAAAGACCGTCACAAAATATGATATGATCAGTAAAAGAGTGGGTCTAAATGCACAGTTTCTATATTTATATAATGCTACAGCTGTTTTTAGTGATGTATGTGAGGGAATGGACAATGTGCAGATAATGCTGATGTTTGAGAGATCTGTTTGTTACAGACTGAGACAAACTCAGCGTTTGATCAAATCGCCTGGTAATATACACGCCACATCATCTGACTGTAAAGGTCATGGCCACCCCATGAGACATGTGGAAAACCCCACACATCTGTTATTTATAGAAGGTCTTGAGGAACACACAGGGGGTGATCTCAATGTACGCTATTTGAAGAACTGCCCTTTAGAGTGCAGAAACTATACATTTGTACTTCTCATTTTGAAAAGGAAGCAGAATCGCATTGACGAATACAGACTGAGTGTAGATAATAAAATCTTTATTGGTTTATTACATAATGGATTTCGTTTGACTGTTCATCCACCGGCTTTACAATGCAAATGTGATATAAATGTAGAGATGTTCCACCCCAGTCATAAAATAGTAGAAAGGCCAGATAAACCACCAGTTTTCTGGCAACTGACATATGGTGATATATTTACTAAGCAGTAAGTGCCATGTAATACTGATTCTTGAAACACAAATGAAAAGTAGTAAAATATATAGGTCTATTTTTATGAAAACCATTTACTGTAGCCTATAGATAATTGTGAATGGCATACAAATTTCATCATATATATAAAATTACTATTATATACAGGATTGAAAATGTGTGAGAGGGCAATCAAGCCAAATTGTGCATAAAATTACACTTTGATGAAATATATCGAATGTCTTCAGATCGAAAATTAAAAAAAAAACTCGTCAGGATAAACGCTGGTGAGAGTCTAAGTTAAGGGTCGAGAGTTGTTGACCGAGAGTCTATGTGGGTTTCGAGATATCCAAAAATATCTGCTGCAGCGTTATTTCAACTCGTGACCCCTGGACTCTGAGATGCATATGACACATGTATATGCAGATTTCACTGGCTCTGCTTTATGATAAATACAAGCTGAGCTGGCTACGCGTCGCCAAATCACATACCGAGCCGTGAGAAACTTGTATCAGCCACAAATTAGTAAATACCATAGCCTATGTAATTTTCTAAATGCTGTGTGACATATCTATTTTATCATAAAACTATCTATGTGTTCCACCAAAATAGATACAGTAGGCTCATAATATGCCTACGTTATTCCTTATTATATTTCTGAGATAATATATTATCAGCATAGGCAAATGTTAAGGAATTGGTTTGAGATACTTAATGAAAAGATGAATCATAGTTGAACCATCCATAATAGACATGTTCGGACACAATGGGATCAGCTACAGACAGTGAGATTATTCCCTGTCACATAAAGACTAGAACTGCATGTTTTGTACCCAACTTGCTAAAAACACTTGCCAAAAATAGGCCTTTTAATTTATTCTGACAGAGAAGGTAGTGGAATATTATGCAGGATTTTATTTATGGAGTTTTGTATGCAGAGAGGACTGTCCAGCTTTTCTGAAATAGCATATGTCGCACAGATGGCACTGACACTTGTTACATTACAACAATTATATTGTTTATATCAAACATTTGGTCTCTTGGTAGGTTATTATTGTATAATTTACCTTGAACACGTTGAACTAATAATTTCTTGTCTTTTTTATACAGATTGTTGTCCTGGTCAAGTGCCCTTGATTTATGTAAATCGAGAGGGAAATATTTGCTTCAATATCCATCTGTTAATCATATATTTTTAAAAAAGATTCATTTCCACACTGGCACTGAATTTGGGAATGTCATATTTCTAGGATTAAAAAGAAATATCGAGGTAGGCCTATGATCTGTATAGTGCAACGAGCAATTCTAAAAATAATCATAAAAACATAATATGTCTTACGATAAATAGGACTATCAGCTGAGCTGTAAAATAGTATGGGCAGTGAAATTAGCTCTCCGGGAATAATAATCAGCCTAGATTACATGGATGGAGCACACTCATTGCTATGTAGTCTCTAATTCTGCATATTCTCTCAAATCTCAAAAAAAACTTTGACATCGACCGAATGCTGGCCACACAATAAACCAACATTGGGTTGATATATCATATTTTCGGAAGACATGTTGTCACCATGGTGCAATATGTATGGTTACTTTTGCCAGTATTGCCAATAACCACAAAACTATTAGAAATGACGTGCTAGTATCGCCAAAAACCACAAAACTGTTAGAAATGACATGCTAGCTTCGCCAGTGAACACAATACTTGGCGTGCTAATATCCCAAGTAACCACAAGATGGTTAGAAAAATGTGCTAGTATCATCAGTAAACACAACATGGCTTTATATGACGTGCTAGTATCACTAAAAAACTGTTTTAGCACAACATGGTTATACAGGACGTCCTAACAAGCCTGTTATAAATGATGTGCTAGCGTCGCCAGTAACCACAAACTGTTGGAAATGACGTACTAGGATCGCCAGTAACCGCAAAATGGTTAGAAATGACGTCCCAGCATCGCCAGTAACCACAAATGGTTAGAAATGACGTGCTAGCATCCTGTGAGCACAAAACTGTTCGACATGACGTGCTAGCATCCTGTAAACACAAAACTGTTAGAAATGATGTGCTAGCATCCTGTAAACACAAAACTGTTAGAAATGACGTGCTAGCATCCTGTAAACACAAAACTGTTCGAAATGACGTGCTAGCATCAGCAGTAAACACAATATGGTTACAAATGACGTGCTAGCATCCGGTAAACGCAAGACTGTTAGAAATGACGTGCTAGCATCAGCAGTAAACACAATATGGTTACAAATGACGTGCTAGCATCCGGTAAACGCAAGACTGTTAGAAATGACGTGCTAGCATCAGCAGTAAACACAATATGGTTACAAATGACGTGCTAGCATCACCAATCAACACAATACTGTTAGAAATGACTATTTATCACCCCAGGATGTTCATGTTATGGTTGGCTGACTTATATATCAGGTCAACTTGCTGTTTTATAACAGCGGAAAATCACAATTTAATTTTTTTTTATTAACCACTTATTTCTTACATACACTTTTGATTACATTCCAGGGCAAATTTACTGAATGGCTGGATGGTTCACCTTTACTGAACACTGCTTGGCTTCAAAGGTCAGCTAGCCTTCCTCAATACAAATCATCGGTGTATGCAATGTCAAAAGGTAAAACTGTTGAAAAACAAACATTCACGCATATAAACGTGTCTGCTAGCCAACCCGACACCAATAAGGATGCGAATTGTACAGCAGTCCATATTGGCATGAACTTACATCACTTGACATGGATTGCTATACCCTGCGATAAGCCTTACGAAGCCACGTTTGTTTGTCCGAAACCAGTTGCAAGAAAACCTGTGAATTTCCCGCGTGCACTGAATCCACGTGATGTGACTTGCCAAGATGGCTGGATGCAGATAAAGGGCTCCAATAAATGTCAGATGCTACTAAAAACACCAACAGAAACAATATCCTATGTAGAAACACAGCAGATTTGTTCGGCCATGGGTGGATCTGTGTTTGCCGTCAATCCAGCAGCTAGTAATGATCCCCCCACACACACCGGAAAGCAGCTTGTGGGACATCTACAGATAACATTTCGCCATAAAACGAATGTAACCATTCCTCGGAAGTATACCGATCCCGCCACGTTATTAGAATTCTTTTTTGGTCAACACGTTAATCAAGCTACACTTAAAAAAACATTAGCTTCTATGATCTTTTACGCTGAGAATGGTGATTTAGCCCCTCTAACTTTCATGGTTGCCATCAGTGAAATGTGCGGAATTCTAACATTTTCAAAATTAGGTAGCCATTTCCAGAAGCCTTCAGACAACGCGCTGAGATGGGGTGTAAAATATCGCCGTTGTTTACAAAATCTTACTGATGTCACTGCGATCATTTGTGAGAAACCACTGAGCAACTATTCACTAGCTTGTAAAAAGGATTATTTTCAATGTGCAGATTATATGTGTATTTTGTACATTTATGTTTGTGATCAAGTTAGTGACTGCTTTGATGGCAGTGACGAGTTGATGTGTTCAAATGGCACAATGTGGAATATTACTGTCGCTAATAATATTGTTATTCCAAGTATTCTAACCGATTCTGATAATTCAGAGTCTGATATATATGTACCTGTCCATGCTATATGTGACGGCGTTAACTTGTATAATATTATACATCTTCAAGAGATATGTGTGACCACACAACCTATCCACATTGATGTTCTGGCCATGCAAAGTAGCAAGAAGTTTGGTCAGAAACATAGATCCAGATCATTGGATGTCCACATACTATGGGATATGTATCAAAGTGAAATGTCGTTAAGAACACTACCAGAAAACGTGACATTATTAAATTCTACTACACCTAATGAGACAAAAACTATCACCATCGAGAAATATCAAGTTCCTTGTACATGGAAAGGTGAACAAATAGAGCTGGAAAACCGGTGCAAAATCAGTGTGCGAAAAAATGTATGTGATTACAGTGATATCCTAAATATATGTAAAGACATAGAGTGTCCTGGAATGTTCAAGTGTGATCAGTATTATTGTTTGCATATGTCCGCGGTATGTGATGGGCATAGTGATTGTCAATATGGTGAAGATGAGAAGTACTGTAGAAATATGACATGCCCCGGACTTCTCAAGTGTCGTGGAGAAAAGCGATGTGTCAGTGACCAAGAGATATGTGATGGTAACTCAGACTGTCTTGTATCTCGTGATGATGAGATAATGTGTGGCATATGTGTCGAAGGGTGTGAATGTAATGTATACACAGCATTGTGTGATGCAGATAAGTTAATGTTTGAAAGTGGAGAGTTAACTCACATCAAAGGATTGGTATTACAAACTACACAATCTCAGCTTCGTATAAAGAACCTTGACTTGACAGCGCTAATTTACATCAATGTGTCACATACAGCAATTGAAGTTATACATATTTACAGCTCTTTGTCTTCTCAGTCTATTATGTTCGCAGATTTTTATAACAATAATATTCAATCAACAACCTTTCTCTATATCACCTTGTTTGATAACTTGATTTACTTGAATTTACGGCAAAATTTACTAACACATTTTGGAGATAAACAAGCTCAGCGAAGTTATTTAACTCTATTGGATTTAAGTCAAAATCCTTTGAGAGTAGTTGACTTGAATCTAGATCAAATAATGAAACGTTTACAAATTATAAAAATTGAATTTGTCCAGTTTTATCATAACATAAACTTTAAACTCACTTCCAGCAGTCTAAATACAATTCACACTCACGTTACTGATTCGATATTATGTTGCCTTTTGTCTCAAAATATCAAATGCAAAATCGACAATTCAGACTCTAGTTGTCAAAGGCTCGTAAACGAGACATTTAAATTGTCTTTTTACTGTCTAGCAGTTGGTGCTACAATATCGTCTTTGATTACGTTAGTGGTTCATATTGCTACCTATCATAAAACTAGTAAAATACTAGCTATCAATTACATAATGAGTATTACAAACAGATTAATTGCTGATGTAATTTGCTCTATTTATTTGATTTGCTTAGCTGTTGCAGATCTAATGCATGTAGAGACAATCAAGTTTAGAACTGGATCATTCTGTATATTGATAAATGGGTTGTGCTTTATTGCTTTTGAGGTTTGTATAGTGTTTAAAACCTACCATGTGATAAGTGTAGTGCTGAAGACTATATTTCCATTTAAACATCAGTGTAGATGGTTACGATTAACCGTTATCAAAAGTTCTTTCCCGTGGATAATGCTAATGACATTATATATAGTTATCACATTTTATAGACTACGAAATAATGGAGTTTTTCTTGACCAGGTTTGCTCATTCGCGGATTGCCACACCTACACTAGGTATAGAGATAATATATTACTGGCCATGTCGACAGTCATTCATGTGACGTGTCTAGTTGTAATGCTAGCTTCTATGATTTCTTTTGTTCTATCAATGAAACGTAATAGTATATTTTTAAATCAAGGGAAAGAAAGGATTCCTTTCAAAATTGTTCTGAAATTATACACCCCCCTTTGTATTGATATATTAATCCGGTTGTACATTGCATACGTATATTTTATAAACGTGTTGGCCACTTTGTCGTCCGAATATAAATGCATTATTATATTTATTGTACTAATACCGATTAATATCATAACTTCATGTTTGTTTAATTTGTTAATTTTTACGAAATTACAGTAAGACGTTCAAAATAGCAGTAACAGATCAAATCAGCCCACTCTCTCAATAATTTAACCATTTAATTTCCCCACTCCACATATGTTATTGGGCTTTATTTGAAAAGTATTAAATATAACAGCTTTATTATTTTAGTGTATTATACATGTTAAGTTTCTAATCAGTAGTTTAGATACCAGGTAATATCATCTTGTTATTTATAGACTGTTTATTTTATTAATATGCCTGGATACTATAGTTTAGGAGTTGTAATTATTTTAATTTTTTGTCTCTTGTATTGGCGACATGCTTCGGCCAGCCTCATCACTCAGAGGGTAGTATGATATCTATTAGTGATCCATATATATCAGTGATATCAGGATCGACACTCCTGGTTTTATCACCCTGAAAAAAATGAAAGTAATGGTAATAATAGTAATAATTAGTAATACTAATAGTAATAGTTGGTCAAGTAATATATAATAGTCTATTACTTTTATATTACACTGTAGGCCTACTATTTTCGTTGGAGTATTCACATGAATTTAACCTATGTCACTAATCTCACAAAATATCTTTAATTATACATATTGATATTTTTCAATCCTGTATCATATGAGCCTATGTTGACAACATGTGTCGCAGATTCGCATTACTATGTATGATGTATGAAGCCATAAGTGGTTTGGTGCCCCTACCTTCGTCTCACAAAATAAATAAATTAAGACTCACGCACGAGAGGAGACTAGCACAACTACAAACATATGAGGACTAATACAATTCAGCATGAAAATATTTTTTACCCAAAAACCGTCAAGGACTGGAACAAATTAAAGGAACTCTTTGGGATGAGACTTTTCAATTTTGTCAATTTTTACAATTTACTCAATCTGAAGCTATACAGCCTACTGATCCTGAATAAATACACAAACATAGAAAAAACAGTTTTAAAGCACTCAGAAAGACTAAACTAGTTTTATTTTCAAGAAGTGCATTGTCATGTAAGCAGGATGGCCCCCGTTTGAGTAAGCAGAGTAAGCACCTGGTTACTTCAATAGCTGGCCCCCTCTAATTGCCCTAGGAACGCGATGATCTGAGGGGTTCACCTACAGCACTAATAATCTGTTCAACGCTGGGCCGACGTCATCAACTTGTGGCCCAATGCGTGGTAGCATTCAACCATCTTTTAGTAGAACTCATTGTATGTTTGGGTTTTGTCCGGATTCTTCTAAATATTGTTAAGAAATGTTGCTAAAAATCTGAAATTCTTGAAAAAAAATAAAATAATGCTCTGTGAGATACACTACTTCATTACAAAATTAAAAACGAAAATTGATGTCATCATACTGAGTCGCTTTACCAGAATCACTAAAGGCTACTAACAACCTGACCCTTCAAGTTGGGTTTTATGTCTGCCTTGTAACGCTCGCTCATGTCCTTCTCCCGCGACGCTGATAACACCAT
Source organism: Flabesymbios commensalis (assembly GCA_964017125.1). NCBI lineage: Eukaryota > Metazoa > Annelida > Polychaeta > Terebellida > Flabelligeridae > Flabesymbios > Flabesymbios commensalis. Next base: position 11,994,661 of record OZ024908.1, read on the forward strand.
GAGGCGTGTACTGTCACGTATTCATTCAGATTCAGATACGCCTTAAGGTGTTGCAAAGCATCCTGGCATAGCATGTACGCATGTCTTATATCACAGTCACCAATTGTGGTGCCGCCAGCCGTGAGCAGGTGTCGTCATAGACGTGACCTGGTCTGTCTTGTTTTAGAAAACATTTTGGGACCTGCACGTTTGAAATTTAGCCTATATGATACCATGGGAAATGTATTTGTTAGGTCTTTTTAATACCGGTATATTCATATTTTGCCGACTGTTTCTATCATCCCAATGTATCTAAATACAAAAACAATATTATATATCGTCGTGCTCACATAAAAACATTCAAAAATAAATGCGCTGGTAAATTATTTGCAGGTTAACAGCGGCCCATAGCCTTAAAAAGTCACACCTTCAAAGATACACCACCTGATTACTGAGTGGCGGCTAAACTGTGAGAGAGGGCTACAGCTGTGTAGTATCTATCCACGGCTAGGCAGTTTATACGTGGCCGAGTGATGGCCCCGTCCTCGAAGTACATACAAAACAGCACATTTAAACGGGATAATATGGCAGTAGAAATTTAACCGTATACAAAAATGTCCTTTTGCAATTTCGGACTTAAACAACGTATAGCCCACATCCGATATATACCCAGCAAGCACTAATCAATTGTACAGCATTTATACAGACGTTGGTCGAACATTTTATAAATGTTCTACAAATGTTTTGTGTTTACTGGGTAGCCCACATTCCAAAGAGTGAACGTAGCGGGTTATACACCGAAAAATACGGTAGGTACTGTCAGAATTGAGAATTATAATTATTAGTCAATTTAATTTACATTTATTATTGCAAATATTTTTAACATTTTAGGTCATTTGAAATATACATAATGGAAATTATCATACATAGATTTGTTGAATATTTCTTATGATAACATTTAAAATTTATATATAAATGAGCTAATTTATAAATAAATGCGCTAATTGATAACCTACAGGATTTAAAGGGTTATTGAGCAGGAGCCGGTAACAAAGGGACTAGCAGCAAGCGCCTGTTGCCCAAAGGACATAAATTAGAGAATGTGTCCCTGTGTTCACCTATATGTCGATAAGTGGGGTGACATTATTCTTTTCTGTAATCTATGACCTGACATGAACCTATTACTGGCTCAGTGTTGAGCCAGTGTCACAAGTGGTTGCATAACATTGACCCAACATTGGGTTTATATTTTAGCTTTGCATTGTTGGAATTTATACAAACGGACAAACAACTTTCAATATAAATAATAAGATTTGAATATTTTTCCGTCATTATGTCATAGTACACACGAAAAAAATCAATAAAAGTGTTGCTAACATAATGCTAAATGTAAGGAAAAGGTATGCCAAATTAAGAACATTGCTCCATCTAATGGAAAACGTTGTTACGTTTGGTGTAAATTCCCGCTAAATGTAAAAAAATGTTACACTTAGCGTTAATAATTTTTTAAACCAAATGTAACAACTTTTGTTACATTTGCGGGAAAATGTGAAATTCAGGAAAAACCGGGGTTCATAATCCAGGAAAGGTATGTAAGAGTATGTCATTATGCTTCACCATCAATGCCCATTCTTCAAGCCACCACCTGAGATGAAAAACAATCTTACATGATATAACATGATTTTTGAATGAGGTTTTCGGCAACCGATCGATTGTAACTTCGATTGTAACTCCGAGTATGTGGTACTAACTATGTCATGATTGAAATAGTATGAATTAAACAATATAGTGAATTAAAATAAGATGTAGTGTTTTTGTGCGAGGGCCATGTCCAGTGTGAATTGCACAAATAATTATGGACGGCCATTATTACTGTTACTAGTTGTTAAGTTGACAGGTTAATATCAGGGAATCTACGAGCTCATAGCGACTGTGCTTGCATGGTCACATGGCTTGTAGCTACCTGTTTCGCGGATTGCCACATTTATTGTACTGCTTTATATTTTATTTGTTTTTTTTTTAAATACCATTTAATTTTTACCATTGTCCTATTTTATACTCCAGCTACTGTAGCATAATTGTGCATTTGTATATTTTTTTTATTTCTACGCTTTCCAGTGTGTCTTTTTTGCAACTATATATAATTAGTATGTTATAGATAGTAGCTATTTTATCTCTAGTTTTGGTGCGGAAAACAAGATGAAGACCCCCATGTTATCTTGGCAATGCCTTTTAATTTTATATTAAGAAGTAGCCATTTATATTACCGAAATACCCAGTTCTTATTATGGCAATGCCACTTAACATGATTTTAGTTGTTTGTCATACCATGTATATTGTCATATGATTTTAACAAACATTCTTGTCTATACATGTACATATATCTCTCTTATTACTATGACAAATAAATCTGTAATGACTTTTATTTCTGTCAATAAAATATCCGTCTGTCTGTCTGTGCACATGTATGCTCCTCCTATCATGACGCACTATTATCTGTAATGAGCCGCTCTGCCAGGATTATTAAACCCCATCACCTCACCTGGCTCATATCAGGATTGTTATATAATCATCTGTAATGAGCAGCTACATCTAGATTGTTACCACCTTCACCTGTAATGAGCAGATCTGCCTGGATTGTTACCTTCGTCACCTGTATTGAACAGCTCCGCCAGATTGTTACCCTCCTCACCTGTAATGACCAGCTCACCTGGAGTGTTACCCCCATCACCTGTATTGGGCAGCTTTACCTGGATTGTTACCCTCCTCATCTGTAACGAGCAGCTCTGCCTGTATTGTTACCCCCCCTCACCTGTGATGAGCAGCTCTACCTAGATTGCTACCCCTTCACCTGTAATGAGCAGCTCTACCTAGATTAATAATCACTTCACCTGTAATGAGCAGCTCTACCTGGATTCTTACCCCTAACATGTAAAAAGCAGCTCTACCTGGATTGTTACCCTCCCCACCTGTAATGAGCAGCTCTACCTGGATTGTTACCATCCTCACCTGTAATGAGCAGCTCTACTTGAATTGTTACCCCCCTCACCTGTAATGAGCAGCTCTTCCTCGATTGTTACCCTCCTCACCTGTATGGAGCAGCTCCACCTGGATTGTTACCCTCCTCACCTGTAATGAGCAGCTCTGCCTGGATTGTTACCCTCCTCACCTGCAATGAGCGGCTCTACCTGGATTGGAACGTCCCTCACCTGTAATGAGCAGCTCTTCCTGGATTGTCACCCCCCTCACCTGTAATAAGCAGCTCCGCCTGGATTGTTACCCTCCTCACCTGTAATGAGCAGCTCTACCTGGATTTTTACCCTCCTCACCTGTAATGAGCAGCTCTGCCTGGATTGTTACCCTCCTCACCTGCAATGAGCGGCTCTACCGGGATTGTTACCCCCTTCACATGTGATGAGCAGCTCTGCCTTGATTGTTACCCCCTTCACAAGTAATGAGCAGCTCCACCTGGATTGTTACCCTCCTCACCTCTAAGGATCAGCTTTGTCTGGATTGTTACCCCCTCACCTGTAATGAGCAGCTCTGCCTGGATTGTTACCCTCTTTACCTGTAATGACCAGCTCTACAAATGAGCAAGTCTGTCTGAATTGTTACCCTTCTCATCCGTAATGAGCAGCTCTGCCTGGATTGTTACCCTCCTCACCTGTAATGAGACGCTCTGCCCGGATTGTTACCTTCCTCGCCTGTAATGATCAGCTCTGCCTGGATTGTTACCCTCCTCACATGTAATGAGCAGCTCTGCCTGGATTGTTACCCTCCTCAAATGTAATGAGCAGCTCTACCTGTATTGTTACCCTCCTCACATGTAATAAGCAGCTCTGCTTGGATCGTTACCCTTCTAACTTGTAATGACATGCTCTACCAGGATTGTTACCCTTCTCATCTGTAATGAGCAGCTCTGCCTGGATTGTTACCCTCCTCACCTGTAATGAGCAGCTCTGCCTGGATTGTTACCCTCCTCACCTGTGATGAGCAGCTCCACCAGGATCGTTGCCCTCTTCACCTGTAATAAGCAGCTCTAACTGGATTGTTACCCTCCTCACCTGTAATGAGCAGCTCTACCAGGATTGTTACCCTCCTCACCTGTGATAAGCAGCTCTACCTGGATTGTTACCCTCTTCACCTGTAATAAGCAGCTCTAACTGGATTGTTACCCTCTCTCATGTAATGAGCAGCTCTACCAGGATTGTTACCATCCCCATCTGTAATGAGCATTTCTACCTGGATTGTTACCCCTCACCTGTAATGAGCAGCTCTGCCCGGATTGTTACCCCCTCACCTGTAATAATCACCTTTGTCTGGATTGTTACCCCCCCCCCCCACCTGCAATGAGCAGCTCTACCTAAATTGCTACCCCCCCTCACCTGTAATGAGCAGCTTTGTGTGGATTGTTACCCTCCTCACCTGCAATGAGCAGCTTTGTCTGGATTGTTACCCTCCTCACCTGCAATGAGCAGCTTTGTCTGGATTGTCACCCCCTCACCTGTATTGAGCAGCTCTACCTGGATTGTTACCATCCTCGCCTGTAATGAGCAGCTTTGTCTGGATTGTTATCCTCCTCACCTGCAATGAGCAGCTCTACTTAAATTGTTACCCTTCTCATCTGTAATAAACAGCTCTGCATGGATTGCTACCCCTAACATGTAATAAGCAGCTCTGTCTCGATTGTTACCTCCTCACCTGTAATAAGCAGCTCTACCTGGATTGTCACCTTCTTCACCACTAATAATCAGCTCTGCCTGGATTTTTACCCTCCTCACCTGCAATGAGCAGCTGTGCCTGGATTGTTACCCTTCTCACTTGTAATGAGCAGCTCTGCCTGGATTGTTACCCTCCTCACCTGTAATCAAGTCAAGTCAAGTCAAGTCAAGTCATAAGTTTATTGAACCCTGGCCTCAATGAGGCATGGGGCACAGGTATCATACAATTCATGTAACAAAAGCAAGAACTGATAATCCAGTTGAAATAGATTAAAACAAAATACTTAACAAATTGAATTTAAGTTAAACAATGATAACATAATAAGAGTAGGTTTGAAATGCGTATAAACAGATAAACAACACAATAGAGGTAAATCAATGTACTTTTAAACAGATAGTAAAGCATAAGAAATGGATTTATAATATGTATTTCATTGGTGATTGGAATTATTATATGTATATATTTAGCTTCTGACATCCTCGACTAATGAATTTAGCCAGTTTAATTAACATAGATGTATTGACACAAGTCATTAGAGACTCCGGTTTTAACATATTTGGGTTATTGTGACAAAAGCGTGGAAGCAGCTCTGTACGCAAATCGTGCAGTTCAGGACATTCAAATAAAAAATGAAATTCATCTCCGACATAGCCCAACTCGCATTTGTCACATAACCTGGTATGTCTTGGCAAATTTGCGTACCTGCCAATTTCAATTGGCAGACGGTGATTAGTAGTACGAAACTTGCAAATTATTCTTCAGGTAAATGGGGACATAGTAAGATATTTTTTCAAAAATTAAGTTTTTCTTAAAAACTCGATATAGCACACATTTACTTTAATTATACACAGTAGTTGACTATTCTTGTGAATACTGTTCTCTTAAATTGAGCCGAATAAATTCAGGGAGGGAGAATATTGTTATCGATTGTGAAAGCCAGATAAAACTTACACCACAGTTATCTAGAATATTTTTACCATGTTTTAACCATTTAGATTCTACAGTGTTGATTCTGTAATGTGCGTACATAATATTATACATAATAGATGATAGTTTATTTTTATCACTAGCTCGAATAATTCGGCTCCAAAAGGATACAACACGAGTATTAATATGTTTTGAAACTGGGAATCTTCCAGTTTCACCAAGGGCCATTCAAGTTGGGGTAGACATTTTTAGAGACAAACTGTAGTAAGGATACTTTAAGTGTAATTTTTCAATTAAATTGATGTTTTCGAAGCCCCATACTTCACAGCCATAAGTAAGGATGGGTAAAACAAGAAAATCAAATAATTCTAGTTGAATGTCTAATGGTAAATTTAACTGTCTGTTTCTTCTTAACAGAGCAAAGATGATGGCTTTGTTTGCTTGATCAAATAGGTGTTTTTTATGTTTTACAAATGAGTTATTAAAATTAAACATCACACTAAGATATTTGAAATGTTCTACAATCTCAATAGTAGTATTTTTGTGAATAAAATTATGTTTTTCTCTGTACTTATATTTACAAAAAATGACAATTTTAGTTTTGTCTGTATTAACACACACGTTCCACATATCACAATACTCTGATAAATAGTGCAGATTATTTTGTGAAGACTCTGCATCATTTGCCATTATAACAGTGTCCTCAGCGTAAAGCAGTACAAACATCTTCATATAGACATCGATAACGTCATCCCATACGTTGATTGGTGATGATCCTCTTAGTGAGAAAAAGGACTCGAGATCGTTCACATATAAAGCAAATAACAGAGGGGAGAGGTTTTCAACTTGACGTACTCCGTTGTGGGACATAAAGTAATCTGCTTTATTATTATCACAAGTAACACATGACTTAGCATTGATGTATATATTCTGTATAACAGTTAAAGGGAGGGTTTTAAGGTTAAGGTTGGGTGAGCACAAAAAAATGGAACATATCCTAATAATTAAAACAGCTAATTTAATTTTTACTGAATTTTTTTTATTATTGGTAAAAAAATGTTTTTGTTAGATTTTTCGAGCCGAAGTCACTTCGGATTCTGTAACGGTCACGGAAACTCCCGAACAGCCTGGCACGTCACACGTTGAAGTCATGAAGAGTTCTCCGTCAAAATGGCTACAACTATCGATGGAGATTTATCCGATTTCTCAGAGAGTATTGACCTGTGAACTCCCAGGTCAACTCACTCTGACTCAGTCAAAATTCTCAAACGATTTTGATGATATTTGGTAGCCTATTAACGAAAGTTAAACCAAGGAAAATAGAGTCAGAAAGAAGGTCTGCTTCGAAAACGTCGAATTTGAGAATTCTCTCTTCACTTCTATCAAAGATCGACATTGTATTCAAACAACGCGCATCCTTGTTAACCGCCCTGCAATAAATGCTAATGACCCCATGCCCCCCTTTCGCCGGATCTGATGCGAGTTGCGAAGTGTAACGGCCGCTCGGACACAACAAATCTGTCTAAATCCCCATCACCGCCAATGCTGGACCAATGTGGTTACCCAGCAAACACAAAACATTTGTATAACATTTGTACAACGCTGGCACAATGTCTCCGACGTTGGTCCAGCATTGTACAAATGATATAGATCTACAAATGTTTTGTGTTTGCTGGGTAGGCACTTCGCGACGTCATCATGGGAATTCACTTGTTTATGTCGATACGTCACAGGAATTTTCCTTTTCTCCTTGAAAAGTGTAGCATGCTGATGATCGAACCATCTGCGTGCGACGTCTCAGAGCAAAGTTATGGGAATTTGGTCGTATTCATTCATTGAATTATTTACAAAATAATTCTCAAAATTATGGAATTTAACCCCAACGGCGCTCTTATTGACTTTTATCAGGCGAGAGTTTGAAATATTGTAAATAAACATATTAATTTTGTTTTCAGCGCCGTTTGGCTAGTCTTACTAATTTTTCAAGTTTTTGGTGACAACCCTGGGTCGCTCAGTATGTAGGCCTGATCACCTAATATGAATTATTTTTGTTCCCCGTGGGGCTGAGTTTTCATGAACAGTTTTATTCAAAAAATTATCATTTATATAATCATGTATCTTAATAATGCAATCTGGTATCACAGGTGTGAACCACAATTCTACGTGTATAAAAGTTAGGTAGCTGAAATTGAAAACAGTCGTGATTGCTATGCGTTCTGGTAGTAATAAGTGGTTATGGGGGTGTTGAAGTCATCATCGTGATCATTAGCCCTTGTAGCAGTAGGCCTAACGGTTAGAGCTAGACGTCTGATCTAGATCTATTCTGGGACATTTACCCTGGGTAGGCCGGGAGTGAAAACTGAATTTATGTCTCCACTGACCATAAGATATGAAATCATTAAGTTGTCTGAAGTGAACACCACACAGAACATATGCGGGATTACCATGCTTCCAGTCAGCGTGCGATTTGGGAATCTTTTGGCCATGTATCAGTGCTGTAACATCTTCATTTGTATTGTTACACAAACCGGAGACGCAACGTTTTGGCATGATAACAATTTAAACAAAGATGACGTTAAAACTTTGTAGGACAATCCATGAACAAGACGCTGTACAACTGGGTAGTGACTGCGGGATCACTATAGGATCAGTGCAAGTGGACTGCTGTAGGCATACGACTTCACCGTGTGACGTCACACGGCAGCTGCTGATAGTGGGAGCGTTTTTTATGACCCTCAATATGAGATCAATTTGGCCTACTTCAAATGCAGTTTTTCGTGGCATATATTTAAAACTTAATGATGATTTATTTAGGGATCTACTTCAAATAGTATAATTAAGCCAAAATAACGGCCAAAACTATAGTTTAAAACCTTAGCAGCCTCCCTTTAATATTTTCCCGGATAACCCCAAATGTATTAGTTTGGACCATAGCGACTCACCATATTGTATCGAACGCCTTCTTGAAATCAACAAATGCACAGTATAGTCTTTTCTTTCTACTTAGGTAAATATCAATTATAGTTTTGAGGGTAAAAACATGATCAATAGTTGCATAACCTTTCCTAAAACCACTTTGGTTTTCTTCAATTATATTGTTGGTCTCGACAAAGCTCGTGAGACGATCGTTAATAAGTGCTGTAAAAAATTCCCAAAACAACTCAAAATTGTAATGCCTCGATAATTCTCAGGTAAATTACTTTCTCCTTTATTGTTATAAATTGGTATAATCTCGCCTATTGTCCAGTTTTCAGGGATATTACCAGTGTCTAGAATGTGATTGAAACGTTTTATATATATAGGTAAAAATACATCAAGAGTTGATTCTATAAACTCATTTAGTACAAAATCAGGTCCACATTTTCTATTGTTCTTCAGTTTCTTCACAGCGCGGCGAATCTCTGCTTCAAAAAAATGTTGATTGAGATCAGGATTATTAGCTGTACATGAGCTTAAGGCAATGTCATCGTCTACATCAGGGGTGATATTAAGGGATTTAAAATGGTCAAACATATTCTGCATTGGGACAGGGATATTATGGCATTTAGATTTATTAATATTCAACATAGTCCAATACTTTCTAGGGTTTGTGGATTTCATAAGACGAAGTTCACATTCGAATTCCCTACGGGCTTTCAGTTTTGCTTTTTTCATGCTATTCGTATAGGCTTTACTAGATCTAATTAAGTTAGTTTTTATTTACATAGGACTTATTCCTTCTAAAGCATCTTTATTATTTCTATAATTAATGCGTGATTGCTAAGTTATTATTTTCAATTTCTTCATATAATCTATTAACTTGTTGCATATTATTATTATTTACAAACTCTTGTTTTTTTGCTGAATCCCATATATAGCCTTGTTCAGTGCTGTTTTCTATTGTGTCTTGAGAACGTTTTGAAAGAGGGGGGACTGTAGCGGTACATGCAATATTCAAACTAAATTCTATACCACAATGTATATCAGAAAACATCGGATCAAATTCATTTACAGCAAAATCCTTGACTTTTGACAGTAGCATAGGTGAACCAATAACATAATCAACAATACTATTCTTTGATGTTGTGTTGTCACCACAATATTGGTCAGTGCCTGATCTACCATTGAATATATATAGTGATGCAGTTTTACACAGATCAATGAGTCGCCCACCAGAATTATTAGTAGGCTTGTCATCTTTTGATGATCACGTGGTTGGTACACCTAGACTATCGAGGGTCTGTTCGTCCTCGAGAATATCACCTATTGCTAAATCAACATTGATTTCATGAAACAAGTTATAATCATGAAGGACAAAATCATGTAATGCTCGGGCTCTGGCATTAAAGTCGCCCGCTAGCATAGTATAATATAAATTATGTGGGTTTAATAACATTAAATCATTTTCAATATCATCATACATTCCAATATTGCTATACCTTGATCCCTCGGGTGGTAAATATATTGCACCACATAATATGTCTTTATCAACATTAAACATTTTCTTTTTAAGCAAAAACCGTAAACAAGCTTTATTATCAGTCTTAATTTCTTTACAGTTTTCGTATAGATAACTTTTTATCGCAACCAGAATACCACCAGATCGTCGGCTAGAAATTGAGAATCTGACATGACATGAATATTTAAACATGAGTCTATTAGCAAATATGAATGGTCAAGAACGTGAGAATGTGTGTTATCAGGCAAATTGGAATTTGATAACTTACTAGTGAGCGCTGCAGTCTGAGTTGTCGGTGTGTCTACATCAGTTAATGAGGTGTGTTGTGATGCTTGTGCTTATGTTTCAGGTAATGTTCGTTTGTCGGTAGGAGTGAGTGAGGGGTGAGAAGGTAGTGCCCCTTGCCTGTCCTAATTAGTGGAGGGGAACACATAGTCGCCTAGGCCAAATTTTTTGTAATCCACTTGATCCAGTCCTAGCTTGAAGAGATCATCTGGGGATTCTATGAGAGTAGGTCGATTGTCTCCTGAGCCACTTTTGAGCCAGCACAGAATTATCCCCTCACTGGTGGTGGCCCCTTTAACATTGGGATGATTACGAGCAAAGCTGAATAATTTTGCACGTAATAGAGTCAGGTCCTCGTTTACATAAACGTGTTTTAAACGGTCATCTTCGTTTGCCTTCAAATTATTTTCCCCTTCATGACGGCTTCTTTCTTTGAGCGTGATATAAACTTACACAAGACTGGATGCTTGGGGTTGCGTGATCCTCCTCTCAGATTGAACGGCCCTGCTCGGTGGAGCACAGATATATCCTCAGCAGTTACAGATGGCTCGCATTCTTTGAGGACATCTAATAATTTCTGAGATAGCTGCTCAGGCGTCTCATCGTTGTCACCGGGGATTCCAGCCACCCTGACAGATTCCCGTCTTGAGTACTGCTCCAGGCGATCCTGTTCATAACGTAACAGCAGAGACTGTCGTTGCATGGTACTAGAGATCAATGCTGTGGCGTTCTGTACCGTTTGTTTTACAAGTGTGTCCACCACAGAGCCTATGGCAATATACATGGAAAAAATGTATAATAAAACGTTGACGAACAGGCAAAAAATCTGTAAAAACAGCTCTATCTGAATTGCTACCCTTCTCACCTGTAATGAACAGCTCTTTCGCATAATAACTTACGACGATTTTGGTCTTTTGCCGGAGATTTTAGACGGTAGTTTCGGACGCTGATTTTGGACTCCGAAAGTACATATTACTAGGAGTGTACAGCTGTTTTTTTCTATGAAACCTATATATAAGACACTTAAGGCCTACGACACGATTCATCGATGATAGGCAATATATAATAATTTATTATTTTCTGAAATTTGTGTTAATAGAATGAAGACAAGGCTTGTTTAATGAAAGTTTTTTTTATTTGATATCTTGAGGTTGCTAAGAGGCGAAAAAAAATCTGCGTCATTGATGTGATTTTCTGGCCCACTGGAAAAAACCAGCTCCCAGTATTGGGCCCTCTATAATATATTCAAATTAAGCCTTGTAGGCATACAACATGTGGGCTACAGCCACTCTACATGCACCCTATATCCTCATCTCACCCACACCAACTTTGTTTTAAACCTTGATATGTCTAAAGTATGTATTGAGATGTTAGCAGCCAAAAATAGGGACGAACTTTATATTTTGACCCCTTATATGGGGGTACCCCTAGTTTGTTTAAAATAAGAGGGTAGGGTTACGCAAACGTCTGTTTTGGTTAACCGATCTGCACTTGCGATATACCATATAACAGATAATTAACTTCCAGTTCTAATGATATATCACATATTGGAGTAGAGTAAGTAGTGGTCTCCCCACAAACGCTCAAGCATGATTTTTTATTATGAATTAATCAAAATGAACAACAAATCAAACGATTCAACATAGTGAAAGGAAACGACTTAGGAAATGTAATGATTGGACATATCCATATCTAGCCTATATTTACTTTGCCCAGATGTGTGTATGCTTAAAAATGAGTGTTGAAGCCTTACATAAAAATATGTGTATTTAGCATCGGCTAAATCTGAAACATGATTTTTTTTTCTCGGAATTTTTACGCATATTTTTTTATCCACTTGTTTTTACTTTATTTGTGTGTGCTGAATTCAAATCTGTCGGAGAACAGTCTATATTTGGTGACCTTCAACTTCACATTAGCAAAACACAAAACGGCGGCTAAAATGTAAAGAAAGCCCTGTATTTTCTATGTTTTTCTCACATAAAAGCACAATTTATGATTTCTGCAAGGTTTTTTAGGTTTTTTGAAAAATAATAATCTTTATTTTACCTTAAAGATTTCGTCGTTTTTTATATACTTACTGTTACTATAAGTATAATGCCAAAAATGTTGACGATAATATGATTTATTTGTGTTAACTTAGTGGACCAGAAAAAAAGTTACTGATCAATAAATTTAATTGAAAAAAGCCAAAATAGTCGCAAAATTCACCCTTGTATGATTAAGAAACAAAACGACTATCGAAATGTAAATTAAACATCTTTTTTATTTGTGGCTCGAAATTGCTCAATTTTTTTAAATGTTGTATGACTGAGTGACCGAAAAAAACATTTCTGATGTTTATTGTTCATCGTCTGATCTGTAGTTTATCGTAAAATCCAAGACATATTTACTAATAAAATATTAACGTCATTTTAAATACTAAGCACATCAACACATGTTAGAATATACTATGATTGAACACAGTTTCGAATTATTGCAACCTATTCTGCCGTAATACGTAGTCTTTGTTTTAGTTTTCCATTAAGCAAGTGTTGTTTATGATATTATAGATCATGTGCTTAAAAACAGCATTTATTTGTGTGTTGGCGGTGACCATTTTGAACTTGAAGGTCAATTTGATCAAAAACGTGAGACATAAATTTATCAACTCTAAATCATGCAGAAACCTAGCCATAATCTCGAGCATTACGTCAAGCTTTCCAACGGTATATGAGAACTAACGATTTTTAAGGGAAGGTTGCCTAAAAATAACATTTTTATGGTGAGTATGAGCTGTCACGCGACCCTATGAAGTTGAAAAAATACCCAATGTTTCATGATTTCACTCCTTTCGACCCATTAGTTTCCACCTGGCGTGATAAATATTGGTTTTATACCATCCTACGTGCACACCCTCACATCTCACCCACATGACTTTTGTATAAACCTTGATATGTCTAAAACATGAAATGAAATGTTAACAGCCAAAAAATAGGAACGTTATATTTTGACCCCTTATACGGGCGTAGCCCCAAACCTGTCTAAAATTAGAGGGTAGGGTTACGCAAACGTTTGTCGTTGCTATTATAGTTTACCAACCTAGACATGCAATATAAAAGGTGATTAAATTTCTGTTATAATGATGTATTACGTGATGCAGTGGAATAAAGGATTATCTCTACAAATACGTTGAAACATGTTTTCTTTTTTACAAAATAATCAGAATCGACAACAAAACAAGAGAGTTAACATGGTCAATATAAATAACTTAATAAACCATAATTATTGGCCATATCTATATTTGACTTATTTTTTCTGCACCCGGATGTGTATTTGCTTAAAGCTGGGTGGTATCTATATTTGTACATGGCATATATATTTTTTATATTTATATATATAGCCTTTTTTTTTAAATATGTGTATTTAGCCTGGGCTGAGATATGAAACATTGAACTTTGCTCGACATTTGGGTGCAAATTATTTTTCCCGCTTGTTTTTACTAAGTTTGGGTGTGCTGAATTCGAATATGTCGGTTAACATTCTATCTTTGGTGTCATGCACCTTCAAATAAGCAGAATAAAAAAATGCCGCCGAAACCACACCTATTCTATACTTTTGTTACATATTGTTGCACGATTTCTGGTTTCTGCATGCTTTTGAGTTGATACATTCATGTCTTATGTTTTTCGATCAAACTGGCCTTTATTTGACCTTCAAGTTCAAAATGGTTACCGCCGACATACAAACAAACGTTGTTTTTATGCAAAACGTTTGTTTTGTTATTATTTTGATTATTTTATAATAAAAAATCATGCTTGAGAGAGACACCTACTTACTCTACTGCAATTTGGGGTGCACGTAGGGTGTTTGTAGCCCATGCGATAATAGTCCCTTCACAATAAGCCTCTCAGCAAGGTCACCTAGTGAGTACATCGAAAGCATGATTCGACAGTGTCCACGTGATCTAGTCCATGAGCCAGGGCCCTGAAATCATGGTGTTTCCGCTGACAAAAATATTGCGAATACGAGCATAACATTACCATCAACAAAACGGAACGAAAATAAAGCTGTTGATGACTTCAGTATCGTATATTATCCTAATTTAAATATATCAGGGTATTTTATTAAATTGGCTACGTTCTTACAAGGGAAGGTTTAACGTTCAATCAATATTAACTAACATAATATAAGGGACAATGTGTAGAATTCAATAGATGACAATAATTATCAATATATCTAATAACTTAAGTGGTTTTCTGTTGGCCGACTCGATCGTTTCTCAAAAGTATTTATCAGCATGGTTAGTGAGGTAGAATGGAATTGCTGCCCGATAAAAATAGTGCAAAGGCGGAATGACATATGAATCTTGTAAAATATTTTATTATATAATAAAAAATCACAAATTTTCAAATAATTATTAGAAACATTATATTATATATTTTCGCGTATTCAAAATAAGATATCTTCTTCAAACATCACTTTTGCTATAGCAATGACAAATATTTCAGACAGAGTCGAAAAATGGCCTTTTAATTAAATCGTATAAAAAGGACTGTTGTGTAGAGCCCATCCAACACAACAATATTCTGTCCAACGGTGGAGAATCCTCCACCGTTGGACAGAATATTGTTGTGTGGAATCTATCGCTGCTACTATCAGTGTCAGAATATGCATGTTAACCCTTGAAGCGCTGAATTTATTTATAAAACACATCGAAACCAAAGGGTTTTTACAATTAAAAATCATCATAAATGCCTTAGTTAGCTCTTTCTGGTTTATTTGAATACCTATATTTTGGGTCTACTGCTAACATGAATGTGTTAATTCTTACAGTGCGGGGATCAACTTTAGACGTCAGAATGACGAATAAAGTTGATCCCCGCACTGTAAAGGTTAAAGTGCTAAATTGAATCATTTAAATTGTCACCCACTTTTTACACCCACCGCGACCCACAACTTCAAGTTAGTGGGAAATACTCATATTTGTTAAATATGAAACCAACTATTTGTAAATCTTGATTATTAAACACTTATTTTGCTCCCAACAACTACTATTTAAATATGTTAAACGGCATATTAAACCGATAAAAACGACTATAGTCGTGATTAGAGGTGATCTCAGCACTCGTCACCACATCAAGGCCTCGCCTGAAGGCTCGGGCTTGATGTGCTGACTTGTGCTGAGATGAGCCCTTCTCGCCTTCCCAACGATGCTGTATGCATTTACTTTAGATCTGGTAGTTTTCGTGTGTTTAAATTTTAGCAAATTTTCGATTTTCACGAAGTTTAGAACTCGCGAATTTACATTTTTCTTTTCTAGCGCTATCATAATGATAATTTTCGCGATAATCTTGATTTCGCGAATTTGCCCTCCTCGTGAAATTCGCGAAAATTACAGTATTCCAACACAGGCGGAGTTAGCTCTGAGCCCTCTACCTCTCGGTTACTGATTATCCCCAGGATATCGAGTCTTGTAGCTAAGCGGGCAAGGAACATTTTTTTTTTTTAGAAAGTTCAATACCACAAGTTAGAAACGAGCCGGTATCTCCGGCGTGACAGGCAGTAGCGCTATAAACAGAGCCATGGCCAAAGCTTACATTAAAAAAGAGTTTTAACCAATAAAACACTGAAATATTTGTATATAAACCATGGAACAAAGGTTTTGTTCACTTTCAAATCATCATAAGTTTCTTAGTTAGCTCTTTCTGCTTCATTTGAATTCCTATGTTATGGATCTACGGCAACTTAATCCAATGGCTGAGTGGGGGGGGGGGGTCCTGTGTGCACTTTTAGGTCCCCTAAGTTACTCAACAAATTCGTTTAGGGGACCACCTTGGAGTAAAAAAAAACCTGGGTAGACATGCTGGATCATGGTAGCAGCTCAGGGAAACGATTTTCAAAATAGCCGCAAGAAGCCATTTTCGAAAAACCTATATGTCAATATGTTTTGCACCAGTTGGTCCATTATGATGATCAAAATGTCTAGTAGGGGTTTTTTCAGGGTGCTGAATCGATTGGAAAGGGTTTTAATATGACCTGATGTAAAGATCATACGAAATTCAAAATGGCCGCCATTTTTACTTCAGCAAATTATATTTTTAGTCATATATTGATTTATAATTGACACAGGTAGTCCATGGGCCAGAATTGGTCACCATGCACCCCAACACTCACCATTTTGATCAGGGGCTTCCAGGGAATGTTGTTAGCGTTGTTACGAGGAACAATATTTGGTCGCAATATGCGTTTCGGCAAATTTTTTAATGGCCGCCATGAAAATATTATTTGGGCAATATTTGCACTTCTAATTGACATAGAATCATAATTTTGTTGTCTACACCTATGTTTTCACGGTAAAAAAATAGAATGAAACCACTTATAAAAATATTAGGTCATTCCTATATGGCGAAATCGGAAAAATCCAAGATGGCGACCGGTGAATATCATTTTATGACAAAACCCGAATGTTTACATTGAAAACAAAATTTGTTGACATATTAAAATGTTATATTAAGGAAGACAGGCATGGCCATAATGGATAGCTTTGTGTCTCGCATGATCTTGTATATTATGCAGTTATTGTCCAGTTATTGATATCCTAAGTTGCAATTTAACCAATATATCGAGTTCTAATTGACATAAAATCACAATTCAAGTGTCTACACCTATGTCTTCTAGGGTCAACAAATCGTGTGAAAGCACTTAAAACATACTGGAGCAATACCAAAAGGAAAATTTGAAATATTGGGTCATTTCTGTATGGCAAATCCGACAATAGCCCACTTGACTATATATTTTTTGACAAAATCACAATGTCTATATATTGAAAACCAACTTATTTTGCTGACATTATATTAAAAAAATATTATAGGACTGAACACATGCATGGTTATTGAATATAGCTTTGTGTCTCTGAGCTTGTACATTGTGTGCAGTACCTAGCATAAAATACAGAAATGAGTATCGATATCCTGCATTGGAAATTTAGCCGGGCCAACA
Source organism: Flabesymbios commensalis (assembly GCA_964017125.1). NCBI lineage: Eukaryota > Metazoa > Annelida > Polychaeta > Terebellida > Flabelligeridae > Flabesymbios > Flabesymbios commensalis. The sequence goes on from OZ024908.1 coordinate 12,011,993, forward strand.
TCTCGAGTTGCAATTGAAATTCTGAAATTGAAATTCTGGTGTCTACACCTATGATTTTTGAGTTAACGATTCGAATAAAAAAAACATACTGGAACATTTTTATGGCGGATTTTATTGAAATTCAAGATGGCCACCGACGTTTGTTATTGTATTGAAGACATCTACATGGTTAGAAAACACTCCTTTGTGTATTTGAACATGTATAGGATTCAGGATTAAGGTATAGGATTCAGGATTCTTACCAACCTGTCATAAAATTTGTGTCTACCCAATGTTCACAATCTAATGTGGGTAATACCCTGAGTTTTAATTGACATATAGAATCATAATTGAGTTGGCCACCGTTACACCTTCGTATTGCGAGCCGTGCTGGAGTAGGATCGCGAACAACAACACGAATCAATATGAAATACCCTATTTATAAACGCCGGGGGGGGGGGGGGTCAATTAGAATAGCTCCTGTATAATAATACCTGCCTACCTGTGTTGTTACAGTGTGTAAACACTGGCGAAGTGTTCGCGAGAATTGTTCTGTGAATTCCTTAGCCAGCTCACTCATACTGATAAATTTACTTTATGTTAGCTCTTCTTGTGTGCTGAATATTACTTTTGTTTTGTTTTCATAATTATGGTGTACATTCAACAGACAAAGGAAAGATTTATAAGTAACTATTACGAATTCTAATAATTATATCCATACTCCTTTTCTTGGATAAATTTACAATAAATGATATTTTTGTTATAGAGTAAGTAGCTGCAAAATATTTCGTTTGGTGTGTAGTAACTCATAAAATATATCTTGTGAACAATTATACAAATATTCTATGTAGCCGAAACACGCTGATCAGCTACATATTCTTATGCAGTTGATGGTAGTCATGTTGAACGAAAAACAGGATTGCCAGGGGGAGGGGTGAATTAGTATGAGTGCACTGGACAAAGGCAATACTCTACAGCACTCGCAGATTTCTATATGTTTACATACTGTGACACCATCAGTGCATTGAAATATTAAAAATGCTTCAGCACATTTATCGTGCTATTGATCAGATGGAAGAGTGTGCATATTGCTGTAATCATGCATCTATGTATTCATTTTTGCTGTAGTTAAATCAGACGTCCCTTCACCAACAGACTATACATCAAGAGCCTCCTTGGTTCACAGAGAGCTAATTGTTTGCCCCCACATGTTGTAACATGGGATAACTAGAGACATGGATCATTGTGATCTATATTTGTAAAACCAATAATTCATTTGTACATTTTTTTGTTTTCACACAAATGGAATGACAATAGGGACACATTATAAGATGTCCAATCAAAGCTATAGATATATTGCAGTTTAAAGACACGAAGTGTTGTTTTTCAAACTATTCTTGTCTTCAGTATCACAACGACTATGATATATATATTTCCAATCCATGACAATGCTAAATTAAAAAAAAATCACATAGACATTGTGGTTCGAAAATCATTGGTTGAAATCTATCGTGGATTATTTCAAAGAATGATATCGCTCTAGTATATGTTTTAAGTGGTTGCAGTCGATTCGTTGACCCAAAAACATGAAACCCATAAACAACAGAATTTAGATTTTATGTCAATTAGAGCTCGATATAATGGTACAGCTAAATTCCCCACATAGGATATCAATAAGCATTTCTGGACGATAACTGCATAAAATAAAGGATCGGCGACACAAAGCTATCTTTTATTTTTTACCTGTTCTCATTACTATATAATATTTTTTATTTTATTAGAATGTTAGCATATATAAATTGATGTTCAATATAGACATTGTGATTTTGTCATAAAATTATTTTTGCTGGCAGCCATCTTGGATTTTTTCCGAATTCGCAATATAGGAATGATCCTATCTTTTTTATAAGTGGTTTCATTCGGTTCGTAGACCATAAAAACATAGGTGTGAACACCATAATTATGATTCTATGTAAATTAGAACCGGAGATATTGCCCAAATTAGATTTTCGTTGTGGCGATTTTGAAAAATGGCCGAAACCCTTATCGGGCACCAATTTTTTTCTGGTAACATCGTTAATATCATTCACAGGATCTGATCAAAATTGTACAACTCATGGAGAGCAGTGGGGGTGCACGAGGATCAATTCTGGCCCATAGACTACTCATGTCAATTATAAATCAAGATGTGAATAAAAATAAAATTTGATGCAGTAGAATGGCGGCCATTTGAATTTTGCATTCTCCTTATTTCAGGTCATTTCAAAACCCCTTCCAATCGATTAAGCACCCTAAAAAACCTCATACTGGACATTTTGATCATTCAAATTGGCAAAAGGTGCAAAAGATATTGACATATTGGTTTTTCAGAATGGCGTATGGCGGCCTTTTGAAAATATTTTTCCTGAGTTGCTACCATGATCCAGCATGTCTACCCAAATGTTTTTTAGTCCTGGTGTGGTCCCCTAAACGAATTTTAATAGAAACTTAGGGGACCTGAAAATGCACACAGGACCCCCCTCAGCAAAAGGACTAACTATAGATAGTTTACTTTTTCAGTGCTGGAATCGACGCTAGACGTCAGAATCTGACGTCTAAAGGCGTTAGATTATGACGTCTAAAGTTGGTCCCCGCCTTGTGAGGATCAAAAAGAGTTACGAGTAGGCCTACCTGTCGTGTGACGGCAGGCAATTATTTATTAGAAATATTAGGAGCATGTAAGCTTTTCTAATTGAAAAGCGGAAAAGTTAAAATAAAAAAGTTAAAATAAATATCCCACAAAAAGTTTCAACTTTTGTTGTTAATCTATAATTTTCTTCCTGACCAAAAAAATCATCGCATTTAACAAATGTAAAACTGGACCACTCTGTACGACGTCGATTCAAAATGTGACCAATTATGTGTCAAAGTCTCGTTATTGTTTTTATTCATAAGATAATTGTTGTAGGACATTATTTAACAGAAGTTGTTTGACATTGCTGCTGTGCCAAATGAATGAGAAATCCACCTAGTTTCAAAAATGAGACTTGATACCAGTATTCTGCCTTTGATCAATGATTCTACCTCTCACCCCGGCGAGATAAAGTTCATCAATTGATGAATGTTGATGATTGTTTATGAATCAAAAACAGTTCATGACAAATCATGAATTTTAATGTAGGCCCCTACACTTGATGAACTATAAATGTTGTTCATGATTTATTTCATGAACTTCATATGGAGGGTTTGATGAACAGCACAAAACATTTTTTATTAGGGCAATTGTTACCATGATTGACTAATCACCGCCATCATTGTGCTAAATTATGGGATGACACACAATAATTGACTCAACTTTCTTGATTGCTAACTTCACATGCACACCTATGACTAGAGGGCGGGGGCCCTAGGGTTGTGGTTAGCACCGCTGCCTTTCCTTTTCCTGCCGCTGCCTTTCGGGGTTCGGTTCCCGGTCTCGGCGGTTTGAAAGAAACAAAAATGCTTCTTCCCCATCCACGTGTGAAAGTCAGTATTGTGGGGAGCCTCCGTGACCGAGAGGTAGCGTGCTCGGCTTCAGACCGCCAGGGCTCGAATTTCGAATCCTGTGTCTGGAGGACAGTGTCATCTCAATCATCTCACCATCCTCAGGAGGTTCTCCTGGCCCAGTTTAGCCTATATGTGCACAAAGGTGGCCTAAAGTCCGATTCATTTCATTTACCTATGACTAGAAATGACTCTCACACTGAAAGGGCTTACAGTGATTTTTCTGCTGTTCGGATGACCACATTGCCCACACTTATTCAAATAACCTTTTTTGATTTTAATGCTGTTTAATCGATGTTACACATTGATTTCCTTGGATCAACACATTATGACGTCAGTGCTGTAAAACGCAAACACGCTGTCGATTATGTAGTTTCCTGCTGCAAATACGATACGTGACGCGATGTTGGTTTGCAGTTGGCCCACTGTCTGCGACGCTGGCCCACATGTAAACCACTACTGGATAAGCGTTTCCTCTGTCAACAGTAAATTGCCCTCCACTGTTTCCAGCTCTTTTCTCTCGTCTGAAACACTGGCCTGAAATAGCATGAATGGATCAGAAACTGCTCTCTGATTCATATTTTATTCCAAAAGTGAAGATTATCTTAACTGTTCTAATGGAAATGGGAGAAGGTGAAGAAAATCTTAGTTCTGACCTTTAACCCTTTCAACCCTCACGATGCATTAAAGCATCATTTTACATTTGTGAAAACAGACTTAATTTCCCGACAACTAGGGGGTTTTAGAATGAAAAATTCCCTGGGACTAGATTACAATACATGGCAATTTTCTTTACTTTTTCACCCACTGCAAGTCATCTTCATCCACCACAAGTCGCATTTCGCGACTTGTAGTGGATGAAGATGATCACAGTGCAGTCAGGATAGAAAGGGTTAACCCTTCAATTATACCGATGTGAATTGCTGCCTCAAGTCCCACTTTAACCCTCACAAGCCTTAATTTACCATTGTAATCTGCATACATTACAAGCCGCAAATATTTGTAGTGCATGCAAACGATTTGATGTGTTTGGCAAATGGGAAAAAAATATTGTTGTTATTTAACAGTTCCATGACAGCTTTATCAATTAAACCCCTAAGTTTGAGGAAATTGAGTCATTCTTCACAGATGTAAAATGATGGTTTGAGGCATCGTGGGGGTTTAAAGGGTTAAAGCAATAATGTACTGTTACAGTACAATATATAAAATAGAAACACAGCTCGTCATTGTTTTAGTAAATTATACCAGATGATTTTATATTGTTTTGAATATTTTTAGCGTGGTGATGTACGTAAATAAAATAAATTAAACAATATGCTAGTATTCATCCTTCCATATACATACTTATATACATGAATGAAATTTGCCACATATATGTCATGATAAAAATGAAATGAATCGGGCTTTAGGCCACCTTTGTGCACATATAGGCTAAACTGGGCCAGGAGAACCTCCTGAGGATTGAGATGACACTGTCCTCCAGACACAGGATTCGAAATTTGAACCCTGGCAGTCTGAGGCCGAGCACGCTACCTCTCGGTCACGGAGGCTCCCCACAATTCTGTGGGCCACAACCCATAATGTTATCTGGGCCACAACCCATAATGAGTTTTTTGCTCGGGAATAAATGAATGAATGAATGAATGAATGAATAAATAAATAAATAAATGAATGAATGAATGAATGAATGAATGAATGAATGAATGAATGAATGAATGAATGAATGAATGAATGAATGAATGAATGAATGAATGAATGAATGGGGTTCCAGACCACCTATGTGCATATAGGCTAAACTGAGCCAGGCGAACCTTTCCGAGGAGGGTGATATGACACTGCTCCACAGACACAGGATTCGAAATTCGAGCCCTGGCGGTCTGATACCAAGCACGCTACCTCTCGTTCACTGAGTCTCTACGAGTGAGTGGGGAGGAAACAGGAATGTCAGAGCGATCTTTGACTCTCCAGCTTTAATCACTGCACCAGGGCCCACGCCCTTTTTGCTCCGGAACTCTTCATAAATTTGTCATTAAGAGTTTATCGACTATCCTTCTGGCAAACATTTGCCCAGTTTTTGTCTTGTATGTAACTGTTTGGACAGGTGTGAGTGTGGCGGTGGTCGGGTGGTATAAATACAGGTGTATGTAGATGAGAGGGTAGGATTCAGTGGCATTCAAAGATACTAAAGGTAAAGTGACACATTTGACATGCACACGGTGATCATTTGAAGGTAATATGGACAATTACAGCACTCGTCCAAAGAATAAGGTGTGAGCCTTTAGGCTAATATCTTCTTCGTTGGACATATGTTGTATATTCCATATCGCAAGATACAGAACATTGCTTGTTCAATTAGCTTTCTTCCATTGCAATGAATAAGGTTAGAGCCTTTAGGCAAATATACTTTGTATTTGATATAATTATGTTGTATTTTCGATATCGCACGATAAAGAACATTGTTTTTGTTTCCTCACATGATAAATTAGAGCTCGTCTATGGATTGTTATGACCGTACGGGTGCCATATTGGCTGATACCTATATGCGCTACCATGAAAACGACAACATAGCGTTTGAGACATAAAGTATAATTCAATTGAAATTTTAGAAATGGGATAGGGAAACAAAGTGAGACTATATAACTGAGAATTGTCGCTTAGATCGGATGATCCTCTTTTCATGGAAAGTTGAGCTTCTGTATTAACACAAGTGATAATAATTAGGAAAATGGGGAAAATATTGAAAAGTATAATGTATTTGAAAAAAAGGAAGTAAGTTAAGGAAATATGAATATGCCAAGATTATATTAATGGTAATTATACTTGGAGGGTGTGCTCCTCTTTTTATGGAGAGTTGAGTTCCTGTATTAACACAGTGATGCCAGCCAATAAGCTGAAAGCTGGTTAAATTTAAATCAAATCAATCAAATCAAACCCTGCTTATGTCATTGCATTTCGAGAGACAGGTTGTCATTGTAATGTACTGTATTTTGAAGCATATATTCAATTAGCTCGTTTTAAGTCATAGTATTCTCTTTCTGTGGTGAAATTTGTTAGACAGATTGCTGTAATAAAAACAAAAAAAACAAACAATGCAACACTACAAGGGTCACACAAATGTTGTTTTGATGTTGGTCCAACGTCCAACGTCAAGAGAGGGGCATGGCGCAATGGTTAGAGTGCAGAGCATTGCCAATGTAGCTGCCTGTTTCGAATTCCGCTTGGTGCAGGATTTCAGGGAAATATCATGTTTTTTTCCTCTCAATATTGGGACATTGTTTCGATGTTGTGTCTGTGGGCAAGGCACTTAACCCTCAAATGCTTCACTTGACTCAGGTGAAAATGAGTACCTGATAGGACAGATATGGCAATGTATATGATAAGTTCAATGCGCCGAAATTGCGGCAACACCGTATGCTCCCCGTGGAGTTGAGATGGCACATGAATGAGCAGGTCCAGTGACCAGGGGGGGGGGGGTAAAAAGTAAGTCGGATAAAATACTTAATATCAGACTATAAACCTGCACCTTTACTTTTCTACGTCTTCGGCACTGGCCCAGAATTAAAACAATATTGTGTTGTGTGGCAGTGCAGAGTGTCCCTACCCGAGGGGATACTACCCGAGGGGATACTGAACATCGTGATCGATGTATAAAATAAGCCTATGATGGACCTGAATAATCGTCGGTGAATCGTGGATGTCATTCATAACCAAGGAATATGTGACAGAAACGTCCAGCATCTGTCACAGTTGATAATATTTTAGCTAGCGATCTCACATTACTATGCTTTTTTTCATCAGAAAACTGAAGATGAAGCTGATTTTGTGCGTTACCTTGCTTGTCGTCCTGTTATGTGGAAGCCAAGGACATCGTTGGGACCATGATGCACCAATTAAAAGATTGTTCAGGTAAGACAGCAGGAACAAATACGAACTTATACCTCAAGTGTGAAAAAGTAACTATTTTAAATGTTATTGTGGCCCTCTTTAAATACCCACAATAGCGTGAATAAGAACACACTCAGTAAGTAACATATTTGCTACCATGGTTACCATCACAGCCACCTGAAATGGAAGAGTGATGAATTTCATCTCACTCTTAGAGTGAGATGGAATTCATCACTAATTCATTTCAGGTGCTTGTGGTTACCATAGCCTGAGCTCCAATTAGCCTTTGACTTGATTAGGTCACATATCTTTCCACGAAACTAGTTCTTTTTTAGCTTTATCTTTACACTACAGTTGTTTTTCCTTTAGAATCGCATAATCCGAAGAGAACAAAATTACGTTTGTATCGTCAATAGTTGTTTTTATATTTGCTCACCTCAGCTCAGATTTGGCTCCTCAAATCCGAAACACTGCTAATTTTGAATAACACAATTCACCATTTATATTTGATTGGTATTTAACCAACCAGTTGCATTAACGGTACTGAATCATGGAACGCTGATGGATTCGAGGGACTGTTCGATGGGCTGAGAGTTGGTGAACTTCATGGATTGAGAAGAAGTTTCAGAGATCTTTACAACCACGGACCTTTAAGAACCTTCTTGATCAACGTATTTCTGGGAACTTGTAAATTCCGTCTCCGGGTAAGTAGAAGCAGCTAACCCTTTAACCGCCGGTGCCGCATATATTCGGGTTTTGATTTTTTATTAGCACATTAAGTACCATCTTTTAAACATGTTGAAGATAAAATGTGACATCAATCAGCAATATTTTAAAACAGTTGACCTCCATTTTGTCAAATCTGAATAATTTTCAATCACTTGAAGTTGTGGATCGCGTCAGCGAGACACAACTTCAAGTCGGTGGAAATTCAGATTGAATAATTTGGCGGTAAAAGAGTTAAAGCGCTGAAATATTTTTGCATAAACTATGGAAACCAAAGGATTTTTTCAATTTGAAATCATCATAAATTGCTTAGTCAGCTCTTTCCGCATCATTTAAATACTTTTGTTATGGGTCTACCGACACTAGAAATATTTTAATTTTTTCAGTGCGGAGACCGTCTTTAGACGTCAGAATCGGACATCTGCGGACGTTATATTCTGTCTTAGTAACCGGCTAAAGCACTAATATTGAAAATAAAATGAGTGTTTAACAATTAATATGTCCAAATTGTCGGTCTCCAATAGACTGCTTGCACGAGTTTGCGCGTGAACAGCTTGTCCGATTAAAACAGCTCGGCGTTGCTCACTGTGTGGCGTGTTGTCATTGAACAGTGTGTAACAGTTGTCTGATTAAAACAGTATAGCGATGCTCACTGTGTGGCGTGTTGTTATTGAGAAAGGTGTATTGAACAAATAATTATAAGTGATAGTAATTTTCAACCACTTGAAGTTGTGTCTCGCTGCTTATGGCAGTGGAAGATTTGTGTTTTATGATGTATTTACTTGGAACAGATGATTATATATGATCTTAATATTGTTTAAGAAATTAGTATATTGTATGTGTCATATCTAAGGCAACGCTACCTAACTCTCCTTGTTGTCTAGTAAGTCACCAGGGGCGCATGTGTCAGAGCATTACCTCACCTCATGTGGTCGCACCCGCCTTTTATTCTTTGGAGATTCTCAGGGCTTATATTCGTCGCTTGATTTAGGTGAAATACTAAGTTACCCTCCTCCACCGGAGCCGTGTAATGGTAGTATTTTATAGAGCTCAATTTTATCATGCGATGTTAATACAATATGTACACTAAATCAGCTATTATTAAGTTTATTATTTTATTATAACTGTTTTTGTACTTTAAACAGGCAAATTCTGAAGCTGCAGAGGTTTGTGATCAGTTGGTCCTCCTTAGAAGGATCGCCAGAAAGTTCTCACGTTGCTTCTGTGAATCTGAGAGTGTAAGTGCAAAAAGGGAATCTGTTATACCTTGTAATGCTGAATTGTCACTTTTACTATTGTTCTCATTTGATACTCGATTTCAATAGTACCCCTCACCTTCTAAGCCCTCACGATGCATTAAAGCATCATTTTCATCCCCGAAAACGGACTTAATTTTCGTACAACAAATGGTTTAAGAACGAAAAATACCATGAATCTGGTATACCAATACATGGCAATTTTCTTTTTTTTTTTACTTTACTTTTTTACCCACATCAAACCATTTTCATCAACTACAAGTCGAGAATTGCGACAGCAATTCGCGGCGTGTAGTGAATGAAGATGACAATGGTAAAGTCAGGCTTGAAAGGGTTAAAGCCCTGAAGTTCTTTGGTATAAACCATAGGGATCAAAGTTTTTTTTTCAATTTGAAATCATCATAAATGTTAGTTAGCTCTTTCCGCTTCATTTGAATGCCTATGTTATATGTGTCTACGGACATTATAAATATTTTCCTTTTTATTCAGCGCGGGGATCGAATGCAAACGTCAGAATATGATTTTGACGTCTAAAGTCGATCCTGGCGCTGTTAGGGTTTAATGACAAAAACACAATTGTATGACTATATGAATTCCATACCTCCGATCCGTAGTTTATTACTTTGATTGCATTTCATTAGTTTGAAAATTTATTGACGTGTATATATTAGAATTACATTAGAAAGCATTCTACATTCTTCATTATACATTCTGGGCGGGGGCCCTAGGGTAGTGGTTAGCACCGCTGCCTTTCACGCCAGAGTTCGGGGTTCGGTTCCCGGTCTCGGCGGTTTGAAAGAAACAAAAATGTTTCTTCCCCATCCACGTGTGAAAGTTAGTATTGTGGGGAGCCTCCGTGACCGAGAGGTAGCGTGCTCGGCCTCAGACCGCCAGGGCTCGAATTTCGAATCCTGTGTCTGGAGGACAGTGTCATCTCAATCATTTCACCATCCTCAGGAGGTTCTCCTGGCCCAGTTTAGCCTATATGTGCACAAAGGTGGCCTAAAGCCCGATTCATTTCATTTCATTATACATTCTAGTACATATTGATGTAATACGGCCACAGTTGTCTTTGCTCGTATACATACAAAGTGTTATTTTGTGACATAATACATTCTAATAATAAGCTGATTCATTTATCAAACTTGTCATTGAATTTTAAAAATCCATATTCCGCCTGTATGCTCCAGCTTGTATATTTGCATAGCATTTCTATAGACATATCGCTTAGTTGTTTTTCTTTATAGTTATGTGCAATTTTCATGCACCACGTTTATTTAAAAACACATGCACGCTTACCTTGATATCCAGTAAAGTTACCATGCATATTTAGTCTGTACTTTTAGCTGTCTGTTTGTCTGTCATAAGCATCGTTTTTTATTTTCAGTGTGTTGCTGGCATGGGACAAGTGAGTGGTATTAGTATTCACGGGATTGGTCGTCACCCCCTGCGTGTTCCTGTATGTGGAGCGGAATCCTGCGGGTTCGACCTTGTGGATGACCCCATGCCATGTGACATCTCATCTGACAGTGTGGATGACAAGCTAATCTGCTTCCTGCTCCCAATCCTACAAGACGCCGGTCTGGAAATGACAGTACACAGGTGAGTAGGCCTACTGACAAATCTATTACGGGATAGAAAACTAGAAGGTTGCTAAATTACCCAGCAAACACGACACATTGAAACAATGATGTTTTAATGTTGGGCTAACGTCGCAGACGTTGGGCCAACATTAAAACATCATCGTTTCAACGTGTCGTGTTTGCTGGGTTAGCGGGTCTTGAAATGACGGTACACAGGTGGGTGCAGACAAATCTAGAAAACTAGAATAGTGTTAAATTAGTGGGTCTGGTTGCAGATAAATCTATTACAGTCCAACTAACCATTGGTTGGTTGGTTAGTTAGTTGGTTAGCTGGTTGGTTGGTTGGTTGGTTGGTTGGTTGGTTGGTTGGATGTTTGGTTGGTTGGTTGGTTGGTTGGTTGGTTGGTTGGTTGGTTGGTTGGTTGGTTGGTTGGTTGGTTGGTTGGTTGGTTGGTTGGTTGGTTGGTTGGTTGGTTGGTTGGTTGGTTGGTTGGTTGGTTGGTTGGTTGGTTGGTTGGTTGGTTGGTTGGTTGGTTGGTTGGTTGGTTGGTTGGCTGGTTGACGAATGGTCAATGAAAATGGATTTGATTTGGATTTGCCAAACCTCTGAGCACGAGACTGACCCAACATCGAGCACACATTGGCTGGACGTCTCATGTTTGCTGTGGTGTTATTATACACGACATTGTTATACTCGCGGGGCGATCTGCTCATAATCACTTTTACTCTTTGTAGATGTGCATGTCAGGCTGAGGACGATCCCGTGGGTCCACCCCCTATTGACGATCCTGTGAGTGGAACGACTGAGGCGGCGGCTGAGTTTACTACAGCGTGGCGCTAACTCAAAATCAGGGCCATCTGAGCCCGGGTGTAGCAGCTCACAATCATGGACACATCGACTGTCTGAACTTTAATACAAATTACAATGTCGATGCTACTGGTGAAAGTTAAAAGACATTAACTGTTAGCTTTTAAAGTAAGTAGCTATAAGGTATTTTGACAGTTTACGGCACATTAGCTGATAACTCATTATTTCATTTGAATCAGAACAATCATAATGTTTCACTAGTAGAGAAGTATCATATTAAGCGACTTAATAAATAAATTGTTTGTTGCACCACGACAATGTGTTTAGTTATCATTGATAATGCTATATACGGGGGGGGGGGGGGGAGGGGTGGTTGACGAGGACGCAAAAAAGCGAATTCCGAAATGGCCGTCATTTATTTTATAAAGAAAGTTAAGAGTCCTATCTGCTACAAAAATGACGTAGAGATATGTTTTTGTTCCACTTCATACACCTTGGTTTCAATCAAAATAAAAAATTCAACATGGCCTCCATCCGAATCCGGAATATATGTTATATTCTGTTTATTTTCAAAAAAATATCGTAGAAATAGGAATGAGGTATAGTTTTCCATGGTTTTTAACATTCTGATTATACATCAATTACAACTATGTCAACAGAATAGCAAAATCCAAGATGGCTACCATAAAAATGTTATTTTAAATATATATTTTGTCGGTTGAAATCGGCACACAGTCAGAATTAATAATCACCGTTGTTGTATAATTACAACCTTCTGAAACTCTGTATTTTCAACATTAGGGCCTTCTTATCGTTTTTTTAAACGCTTACTCCTTTAAGCCTTAAGCCTTATCAAGTGGACGGTATTCGAGATTAATTGTCTGTACAACAAAACATTTTTATTTTTACATTTCAACGACAACGTTAAAAAATTAAAATAAATAATTAAAATAAAAGGTCAACAAATGTAATGCTATTTCACAAGATTTCTACATGTTCACTATATATAAGTACATGTACTAATCGGGCTACGCTATCAAATCGAAGTAAATGCCATTTAATTGGTAGGCCCAATAACTTTATATCAAGTTTTTGGTAGGTCTAATATAATCGGTAATCAAATAATCCAAGGTTCAGATAAAAGGAAAATACCAGCTGACAATATCAGCATGACAAGGGTTAAATGACCCCACTGATGATAGCACACACCAATGACACGGGCCCAACGTTGTGTTAACCCTTTCAAGCCTAAATTTACCAATTAGTGTACCGGCCAAAGCTCAAGACTGGTCGGGTACCCCTCCCCACCGTAGAACAAAGCAAAACCATTTTTTTCTTGATGATATATATATGTAATGTTGGAAATGGATGGTTTTCACATTTTAATTGGGTGGCAGGGGTATTCTACAGACAGATTTCCCAGATGACCTCCGATTTTTACCGGCGGATTTAGCGCCCTTCTCCCATTATGATATTTTACATTCTGACAAGGCTTGTGTGGGTTAATAACCACCTAGAAGTATCTATAATAGGTTCCCACTTCTAGCCCAAGCAATCTTAGTCTCAGAACAAGCCAAATTATGTGACACAGAGTGAAATAAAGGCTAAATTCCATGATTTTTTCAAAAATTTTGTGCGATTTATGATATAATTTTTTATAATTTTTAATAAAATCATTGTCGTCAGTGACCCCTGTGGACTCCATACTGTTGAAATTAATGAGCAGGAGGTATCAAGATTACAAAGAAGAAAACAAAATGAGAATCCATTAATTTTTAGCAAAGTTATAACCGTTTTTCTTCCCCTACTCCCAAAGACGCCCAAACATTGTAAAGCAATATAACATGTGATGTGGGCTTAATTTCACCTGTTTTTGCTACCATTCCCGTGGAAGTGTTACCATTAATCATTATTAAAACATTAATTTAATTTTATGTGATAAATAGTACAGGTATTGAATATTTTCTATTTGATTTGCTATCAATGACCACGTAGTTAATAGCTAAAAATCAGAGGAAAGCTCACATCAATCAGTACAGACACTGGAAAGTCCACGAGATCAAAAGTAAATGAAGCTGCGGAAAAGAGGCAGGATGAAGTCATTCGACTACGGGTGATGTGCCACCCTGACCTATTTGCATCTCTGACAGGAATGTTGAAGCTTCGGTTAAGACAATGCAGGAACAACCACTGTCAACTCATGACAAGGCTTTCCACAAGCTTGCACATGAAATAGAACAGCTCAAGCAAAGACTTAAGGGCTACTTCCAATGTAAACTGTCATTATGTTTCTTAGATTGCTCAGGTTACTTCGACCTGCTGTGTTCCAGTTCAATCACGGTGAGAGATGCCCTGAAGAAAGCTTTCCGAGCTGAGAGACCAAGATGAACCAGAACTTGCAGAGCTGATTAACACCCCGCCAATGCCAATGGAGATGGATGATGGAAGCATTCCAAGAACTGGGAAGAAGGCATTAGACGTCACAGAATATACTGAAGAGCCCCTGCACCGACATGCCAAGCCACAACAGTGGCCAGAACCACCGCCCATGCCTGCTGCCTCCCTGTTGGAAGTAAACAAGGCCGTCATAGCAAAGGGCAGGGACAAAGACTTGGTGTGGGAGCTGGCAAGGTTTGCAAGAAAGGTAACACACACCATCCCGCATGGAGTGGCTTCAATGCCATGACATCAGACAAAACTGTCCCAGTCACTACTACCAGGTACCTTCCCTTCATACATGCACCACCTACAGGCCTCTCCACCATATATAAGACCTTGCTGAAGTTGGTGGTTTTAGCCGAGAAGCTGGGGCAGCCTCACTTTCTCGTCACTGGAGACTTGGCCATATACCTCAAGGCACAGCAGATACTGTGGAGCAAGCCAGAGTCCCTAGCAGGGGAAGTAAATGAAATGAATCGGGCTTTAGGCCACATTTGTGCACATATAGGCTAAATTGGGCCAGGAGAACCTCCTGAGGATGGTGAGATGATTGAGATGACACTGTCCTCCAGACACAGGATTCGAAATTCGAGCCCTGGCGGTCTGAGGCCGAGCACGCTACCTCTCGGTTACGGAGGCTCCCCACAATACTAACTTTCACATGTGGATGGGGAAGAAACAATTTTGTTTCTTTCAAACCGCCGAGACCGGGAACCGAACCCCGGACTCTGGCGTGAAAGACAGCGGTGCTAACCACTACCCTAGGGCCCCCGCCCAGCAGGGGAAGTGACAATGCGACTTGGTGACATACATATCCTCATGGCATTCATTGCCAGTATTGGCAAGCTATTTGGGGTGGTGGCCTCCTGTAGCTTCTGACAGCAACATATTATGCGTATGCTGATGCCAGTGCTTGTCAGATGCTTCAGATGCTTGTCAGGGCTTTCAGGGAAATCAACCTGGTTCTCGAAGCCTTGTCCCATGACACAGACCATTATCACAGACTTGCTCTCTTGCACAAGGACTCTTCCAGACAGATGATCGACAACCTGGATACGACTGGGTTGACAGAGGCACTTAGGCAGCTCCAGGAAGGGCAGATCTCATTCCGCAACATTCAAATTCTAGGACAACTTCATTGACTCGGCACACATCATGCTCAGACATGAGACGATTCCATTTATATATGGTGGGAGAAACAACTATGTCAAATACACCCCTGTGAACGTGGCTGAGATGAGACAGCTGGAGACACAACAGTCCGATGCCTACACGCAGCTTCAAAGTGGAGCCTTTGTGGTCAGTCAATCACCCAAGCGCCAGTTCAACCGTGTTCCCACTGACCAGGCTCTTTCCAAAAGCCATGGAGGTATCATTGGCTTTACACTGTGAAAAGGAGCACTACTGCGATGGCTTCTCACCAGACATGTCACTGGTTTCTATGCAGAGGCAATGGAGATTATGTGCACCACACCATCTAGACCAGACATCCATAAAGAGCTTGGTAGTTCGAAGATGAAAAGGGATGCCTCAGATGTGGGTAAGATCATCGATGCCTTGGTGGGTCAGTACCAAAATCCATTTGACTTGGAGACTGTGCCCACTTCTGTGATCAACATTGTAACTGGACAGGTCGCAACACAAGAAGTGGAGGAATCACCGATTAAGACATTTGCGGTCATGCGGAAACCGCTTCTGACAGACAAGCAGAATAAGCTGATGTGCAGCACTGAGGTCTTGTTTCGACGTCTGCTGTCAGTCTCTAAGACGACAGACATTGATCTCCAGAAAGTGCTGGAACATGAACTGGCTGCTGTACCCCCCGCAATCTTCAACGACGATGGCACAATGCGAAATTTGAATAAGTCTGAAATGACGAAGAAACTTGTCAGTGTGTGCTGAAGCTCATACCCTACCAAAGGTCTTGAACCAATCAGGCAACATTGGCTATGTCATTGATGTAATGACAATGCTACAATCACTGAACGAATCCTACTTCAAGACATTTGATGATCTGTCGTAACAAGTTCTGAAGAAAATCCCGTGACTGCTTGAACAGGAAGACCTAGAAACCAATGTTGTCACAGTCGTGTTTGACAGGTATGACAAAGATGACTCAATAAAGCAGATGGAGCGTCGACGTCGGGGTGATGGAGAGACCACACCCAGTCAGCAAATCACCAGTCTCTGTGAAGTGCCAAGCTACTGACTCTTCTTAAACGGCTCAGCAAACAAGGCCGCCCTGTCTGCATTTGTGTGCGAATCAATTGCTGCCAGTGCACCAGCTCAACTGAAACAGAACAACACCAGATGATTTGCCAGTGGTGAGACCGTCAAATTGGTCACTAACTCTGGGGTAGGGTCCTCCATGTCATTGACCTGGCAACCACCCACACTAGGGTTATCGTCCGCTGTGATGATACAGACGTCCTGGTGATTCTGCTCTATCACTAAAAAAGACGTTCTCACCATCGGTATTGATGTTGTTTAGCCCAGCCGCGGGCGATGTTTTAGTAAAGGTCATTTAGTAAAATGAATCGGGCTTTAGGCCACCTTTGTGCACATATAGGCTAAACTGGGCCAGGAGAACCTCCTGAGGATGGTGAGATGATTGAGATGACACTGTCCTCCAGACACAGGATTCGAAATTCGAGCCCTGGCGGTCTGAGGCCAAGCACGCTACCTCTCGGTCACGGAGGCTCCCCACAATACTAACTTTCACACGTGGATGGAGAAGAAACAATTTTGTTTCTTTCAAACCGCCGAGACCGGGAACCGAACCCCGGACTCTGGCGTGGAAGGCAGCGGTGCTAACCACTACCCTAGGGCCCCCTAGGTCATTTAGTAAGAAACATAGTAAATAAGCAAATCATTGACAATATGACACTCACAACAACAACTGTCATACAAAGTGAGAAACTGTTCAACACACCGTTAAATCCAAAATTATGGAAATTTCTGTATTTTGAGATATTTCCAGTGTTGGGAAATAAAACTGCCATAACTTTGCTAAACATTGACGGATTTTCATTTGGTTTCCCCCCTGTAATCTAGATACATTATGTTTATTAATTTAAATAGTATGGAGTCCACAGGGGTCACCCACAACAACGATTTTCTCAATTATATTTCACAAATCGCACAAAAATCATGGAATTTAGCCTTTATTTCTCTTTGTGTCACATAATTTGGCTTGTTCTGAGACTAAGATTGCTTGAGCTAGAGGTGCAAACCTATTAGAAATACTTCTAGGTAGTTTTTAACCAGCACAGTCTTGCCAGAATGTAAAATAGCACAATGAGAAAAAGGCGCTAAATCCGCCGGTGAAAATTGAGGGTCATCTGGGAAACATGTCTGTAGAATACCCCTGTCACCAAATTAAAGTGTGAAATACCGATATCCATTTTCTTAGATCTCTCAAAGGCATTCGACACTCTTGATCACGTTATTTTACTTGAGAAATTAAATTATTATTGTATAAAATCAGTAGAGTTAAAACTTTTTCAAGACTATTTACAAAATAGAACCCAATATGTTTCTTATGATAAAACTAATTCTGATATGTATCGTATATCCACTGGTGTGCCTCAAGGGTCTATATTGGGCCCTCTTCTATTTATCATATATATTAATGATTTATGCAACGTCAGTAAACTGTTTAAGATGATTATTTATGCTGATGATACTACTTTATACTCCACATTAGATGTTTTTGGTAATTATATTTCCAAAAATTTAAATTTAGAATTGACAAAAGTTGCAGACTGGTTAAAGTTGAACAAATTATCAATCAACAGAAAAAAAATCTAAATTCATGGTATTTCATATGCCTCAAAAACAAGTGAATATACCAAATATAGATATTAAAAAAATCAAAATAGAATTTTCTGATGAATTTAATTTTTTAGAGTTAACAATACACAAGCATTTAAAATGGGATTCACACATAAACAAAATAGCTTCTAAAATTTTAAATATTATAGGAATTATGTACCGGCTTAAACACATGGTTCCTTCTGAAATTATTTTAACCATATATAATGGGCTGATTAAACCACATATACTTTATGGTCTTAAGTGCTGGGGTTTCAACCAGGAAAGAATTTTAAAATTACAGAAGAAAGCCATGCGAATTATATGTTCGAGTGGTTACCTCTCTCACAGCGAGCCCCTCTTTAAGAAGCTAAATGTGCTTAAAATTGATGGTATGTTTAAGCTTCAATTGGTAACGTTTTGTTTTGACCTGGTAAATAACAATTTACCTGCATATTTCATTAACATGTCTTCACTTTTACAACCAGTAATCTACCATCGTAACATCAGACAAAAAAAACAACTCAGTTGCACGAGTAAAACATGTATTTGCTCAAAAATGTATGCGTTTTTGTATTCCGGATATTTTAAATAAATCGAGCAGCCTTATAACAGATAAAATAAAAACTCATAGTCGAAAAGGATTTTCAGTATATCTTAAATGTTTTCTTGTAAATGCATACAACTCAATATGTATAATACCAAACTGCTATATCTGTTCAAAAATTGCTGTTTCGTAATACACGGTGCACTTTGGACGCTGGCCCTCTTTGGCCCTATTTTTGGCCAAGGTGAAGATTATTATATAAGATCGTATTATTATATTTCATATCCATGCAGTCCGCTAATTTTAACGTTCTTAATATATTTAATTTGTGTCTCTGTTTTTGCGTTGATACATAGACTACACTCGTATTTGTCTGCTTCTCCCTCCGCATTAATGTTACTATTTTATTATTGGCCATCTTTTTGTCTCTCCGTCCTCCCCGCGACGTACATGTATGCAGTTTTTCAGAAACTATATATATTACTTTATTGAAGGGTGGCCTGCATGGAAGCGGCTTATCATAAGCCTTTTGCAGGTCTCCTTTGCATTTTTATAATTATTTGCATGTATGTATGTTTTAAGCATAAATAAACAAACTGAATTGAATTGAAATTAGAATATTTTATATATTAGCGAACTTATATGTCATATGTTAAGCCTGTTTAGGTTTAAAATGTTGTATGCGTTGTATTTGTTGCTATACATATGCGAATTCACGTTGGGCATTACGCAACGTTTAAATGGTAATACGGCGAGTCTCAGTGTGGTAGGCTGGTATTGAGCCGTTAATAATATAAGGAGCTTCAAATAAATCATAGTATTTTCTTTGAGTGTGGATATTTCAATGTTATTTAGAGGTGGTATAATTTGGAAGCTTCACTAGTGAGATGGATAATGTAAGCGCTGATTATTTGTTGTACCAATGTTGAACATGGTAGGCCGCCATTGATGCGTGTAATATTCCTGAATATCTCAGCTATTAAATTAAACTGACTCATTGAACTCCGGCGTCTATTTCAGTTGAGTGCTAATTTATCATGCACCATGCTGTGCTTTACGCCGCGGCAGAAACAATTTTAAATATCTCGCGCATGTAACTAACTCTCCGATCTCTGTCAATTCCCACCGCTGACATTATTAAACTTATATTATAGAATTTTACTTCTAGTTTCCGTGGGTTAAATGGATAAAATTATTAGTGACAGAAGTTGGAAAAACAATTTTTAAATATCTTATGCATCACATTAACCTGCCTCTCCGTCGATTCCCACCTCCTATATTATGAAACTTATATTATCGGATTTTATTTCTAGTCTCTGAGGTTTAAGGGGAAGAATTATTAGTGACAGAAGCTCTCTATGAACAAGCATAATTGAGGGGCCAACTTTTAAATTTTTCTTGTATTTCATAATGAGGAGAGTGGAAGGAGGACGTCCCTCTCCTCCTGCCTACCTCCTTCTCTCCTCCTGCCTACCTCCTTTTCTCCACCTGCCTATCTCCTTTTCTCCTCCTGTCTACATCCTATTCCTCCTGCGACATTCAAAAAAATCTATAATACTACTAACACAGGCCTACCATGATAATTGATCTGTACTTTATCAAAAATAACTCTTCCTTTCCGGCTTAGAGTGTAGTGGTTGGACAAAGAAAATAACATAGTGGTGTGTTTTAATATTATAGATTTACGGTTTGTACACGCATGCAAACCCCTGTTTTATTTTATAGCTGGATAAATCTATCTATCTATGTATAACAGTTGTCGTTCAGCTATTGGCGAGTTCACACCTACTGCAGATTATAAATCAAGTGACAACGTGATTTAAACAATGTTATCAACCCATTTTATCAAAGTTACCAACGCCGCATCGGATTATTATTAGCTGAAATTACAATTCCTTAAGCATTTGATTCAGCTTTAAATGTGCTTTCAGAGAGTACTATAAACACAAGGTACTGCATGGACCAACGAGGTCTAAACGTTACGCAGGTTTCACAGATGAACGCACACCACTGATACAAAACGTTGAATCAATGTTGGCTTAACGTTGGTCCACACTGAAGAAGTTGAATCAATGTTGGCATAACCTTAGTCCAGACGGTGAAACAACATTAACCCAACGTTGTTTCAACGTTTTGTGTCTGCTGGGACACAACTGAGAGATACTGTGGATCTGGTAATTTTCGCGTGCTTTACTTTTCGCGAATTTCTGATTTTGTGACTTATCACAAAAGTTTAGAATTGGCGAATTTTCAGTTTTCTTCATAGTCAGATTCACAATAAGTTCATCAACCAGGATTAATGAATTTCCCGTACTTTGTTGAGAAATTAGCGAAATTTATTCACCACGGTTAATTTGAATCCGACTATAGTAGGGCTATCATAAGAATAATTTTCGAGAGATTCTAGAATTCTTGATTTTATCCTCCTTGCGAAATTCGTAAAAATTAAAGCCTCGCGAATATCACCAGATCTATTACTGTACAGTAATTCAATCAACGTATCTGGTTAGTTGTGAAACAATCCCTGAGGGAAATTCTGCAGCAATCACAAAAAAATCAATCAGAGCTGGTTTGATGTTGTGCCAACGTCTACGACGCTGGTACAACATCAGGCCAGCATTGATATTTCTATCATTGTCTCGGGAGATGCTCATATTTACTATCCGGTCTATCCCAGCAAAGCTTTTGTATAACATTTATACAACGTCTGCCCAACGTCTTCGATGTTGGCCCAACATGGTACAAATGTCATACCAATGTTTTGTGTTTGCTGGGATCATTGTCTCGGCAGATGCTCATTTTTACTCTGTACGGTCTCACCATTGAGAGCTACTATCTCCATGGTGACTATCTCCATGGGGACACTGAGGAAGACATGACCTCAGTGACCTTAGGTGACCTCTGGTGCCTGGTGTATGCCAGGGCGAAATTGGATTTTGATTTGTGTGAGGAGGGGGGGGGGGGATTTTCTATACCCAATCAAACGCCGCGTATCATCTTCAAGAAACACATGGGCGGGGGCCCTAGGGTAGTGGTTAGCACCGCTGCCTTTCACGCCAGAGTTCGGGGTTCGGTTCCCGGTCTCGGCGGTTTGAAAGAAGCAAAAATGTTTCTTCCCCATCCACGTGTGAAAGTCAGTATTGTGGGGAGCCTCCGTGACCGAGAGGTAGCGTGCTCGGCCTCAGACCGCCAGGGCTCGAATTTCGAATCCTGTGTCTGGAGGACAGTGTCATCTCAATCATCTCACCACCCTCAGGAGGTTCTCCTGGCCCAGTTTAGCCTAAATGTGCACAAAGGTGGCCTAAAGCCCGATTCATTTCATTTCATTTCATTTGACAACATTTTAATGGTCTCGGCAAGCGGCAGATATGCGACCGCGTTCGCTTGTTCAATAATTTAACCCTTTCAAGCCTGAATTTACCATAGTCATCTTAATCCACTACAAGCCGCGAATTGCTGCCGCAATTCCCGACTTGTAGTGGATGAAGATGATTTGATATGGTTTAAAAATTAAAGAAAATTGCTGTGTATTGGTAAACCAGTTTCATTGACATTTTCGTTCCAAAACCCTTGGTTGTAGGAAAATGAAGTCTGTTTACAGGGATGTAAAATGATGCTTTAATGCATCGTGAGGGCTTGAAGGGTTAAATCAAACAGTGAGTGTGAGTATACTCTTATTTAAACCACTGTATTACATTTATTATAGTCTGAACTGATCCTAAGAATTGTTAACCCTTTCAGCGTGGGGAACGTCTTTATACATCAGAATATGACGTCTGTAAACGTCAAATTCTGACGTCTAAAAGACGGTTTACGCACTGAAAGAATTAACAGATTTACAGTAGACCCATAACATATGTTTTCAAATGAAGAGTTAGCAGCTAACTAAGACATTTATGATGATTTCAAATTGAACAGAATGCTTTGCTCTTCATGGTTTATGCACACGTATCTCAGGGCTTTAAGAGGTAAAAAAGAGTCAGATGTCGCTACCCTAATTACCTATTGGCCATGGAAGCTTCACAATAATACAACTTCGCTAGTGGAAGAAATAGTTTTGAAGCATGAGCACAGAGCGGGAGACGAGCCGCAAACTCTGGCATGCCAGGTAATAGAGCTAACCACTAAATGGAGGCCCAAAGCCTGGCTTTTTAGGTGAACCAGCAATATTTGAACTGAGCTCAGCAAAAAACGTTGGTCCTATGTTGTTAATGATGGGCCACCGTCCGCGACGTTGGCCCATTCAAACTGCAGGGACTAGTTGACTTATATGTTGACTCTTAGAACACTGATGTCGACTACAGTAAACATTTTTTATTTTTGCTAGCACCTGTAAAACCAGTTGTTAAAAATAAAATATGCTTTAAATTATGAAACACTGATATATGACAAATAACACACATTTTTAGGCACTTGAAGTTGTGGATCGCGGTAGCGAGAAACAACTTCAAGCGGCTGAAAATTTAAATTTCTCAGCTCGGTGAGGTTAAGATCAAATATTTTTACTGTGTAGAATGTAAGCATATTCTCATTGCACTTGTTACATCAGTTGTGAAGATATCAATGTCACTTATAAGGCCGAGCACCGGACGAACCTATCAGCCCAATAAACCCAAAAACGTTAATCAAATTTATTTTCTTTCATCTTGTTATGTTTGATTTATGATCAAGAAATGCCGACTGCGATCAACTAATCAAATCCAGCAAGTACTCCATCATACACGACACTGACAAATTGACAGTGGGCTATTTTTTCTTCTGTGACAATATTTTTTATTAGCCGATCCGAGCGACTGCTGTCAGAATGTATATAAATTAGTAAACGTACTGGCGAATCTGGTAAATCAAGTTGATTCATGACTGTGTTAACAGACCATACGTCGCCTTCTCTGCATTGTATTAAAGTCATGACAGCTGAAGCCTCAAGTCTGGACTGAATTAATACCTGAATGTATGAATGAATGGATAAATGAATGAATGAATGAATGAATGAATGAATGAATGAATGAATGAATGAATGAATGAATGAATGAATAAATAAATGGATGAATGGATAAATGAATGAATAAATGAATGAATAATTGAATAAATGAATTATTGAATGAATGAATGAATAAATATATGAATGAATGAATGAATGAATGCATGAATGAATGGAAGAATGAATGAATGAATGAATGAATGAATGAATGAATGAATGAATGAATAAATGAATGAATGAATGAATAAATAAATAAATGAATGAATGAATGAATGAATGAATGAATGAATGAATGAATGAATGAATGAATGAATGAATGAATGAATGAATGAATGAATGAATGAATAAAGGAATGAATGAATGAATAAATAACCGAATAAATAAATTATTGAATGAATGAATGAATGAATGAATATATGAATGAATGTATAAATAAATGAATGAATGAATGAATGAATGAATGAATGAATAAATGAATGAATGAATAAATGAATGAATGAATAAATAAATAAATAAATAAATAAATAAATAAATAAATAAATAAATAAATAAATAAATAAATAAATAAATAAATAAATAAATAAATAAATAAATAAATAAATAAATAAATAAATAAATAAATAAATAAATAAATAAATAAATAAATAAATAAATAAATAAATAAATAAATAAATAAATAAATAAATAAATAAATAAATAAATAAATAAATAAATAAATAAATAAATAAATAAATAAATAAATAAATAAATAAATAAATAAATAAATAAATAAATAAATAAATAAATAAATAAATAAATAAATAAATAAATAAATAAATAAATAAATAAATAAATAAATAAATAAATAAATAAATAAATAAATAAATAAATAAATAAATAAATAAATAAATAAATAAATAAATAAATAAATAAATAAATAAATAAATAAATAAATAAATAAATAAATAAATAAATAAATAAATAAATAAATAAATAAATAAATAAATAAATAAATAAATAAATAAATAAATAAATAAATAAATAAATAAATAAATAAATAAATAAATAAATAAATAAATAAATAAATAAATAAATAAATAAATAAATAAATAAATAAATAAATAAATAAATAAATAAATAAATAAATAAATAAATAAATAAATAAATAAATAAATAAATAAATAAATAAATAAATAAATAAATAAATAAATAAATAAATAAATAAATAAATAAATAAATAAATAAATAAATAAATAAATAAATAAATAAATAAATAAATAAATAAATAAATAAATAAATAAATAAATAAATAAATAAATAAATAAATAAATAAATAAATAAATAAATAAATAAATAAATAAATAAATAAATAAATAAATAAATAAATAAATAAATAAATAAATAAATAAATAAATAAATAAATAAATAAATAAATAAATAAATAAATAAATAAATAAATAAATAAATAAATAAATAAATAAATAAATAAATAAATAAATAAATAAATAAATAAATAAATAAATAAATAAATAAATAAATAAATAAATAAATAAATAAATAAATAAATAAATAAATAAATAAATAAATAAATAAATAAATAAATAAATAAATAAATAAATAAATAAATAAATAAATAAATAAATAAATAAATAAATAAATAAATAAATAAATAAATAAATAAATAAAGGAATGAATGAATGAATAAATGAATAAATGAATGAATGAATGAATGAATGAATGAATAAATGAATGAAATAATTGGTTTTTCAATTAATTAATTAATTAATTAATTAACCCTCATTTTTGTTTAATTTGTCATTCACTTCAAGCCATGTTTATCCACAATAGGCCTAACTGTGATCAAAATGATCATTGTGTTTGTAATTTGGAACATTTTTATGTCATATATTGCATACCGTATTTGAGTATGAGTGCGTGAGTGAGTGAGTGAGTGAGTGAGTGAGTGAGTGAGTGAGTGAGTGAGTGAGTGAGTGAGTGAGTGAGTGAGTGAGTGAGTGAGTGAGTGAGTGAGTGAGTGAGTGAGTGAGTGAGTGAGCGATTGAGTGAGTGAGTGAGTGAGTGAGTGAGTGAGTGAGTGAGAAACCAGGACTAAACACTCTTTTAATACCCTGTTATTTGATTGAAATCTGCATTCTTCTATTTATAAATAGTGATAAGGTTTAACGGTGATTTCTAGATGACACACATACAGTGACAGACACGTGATGTGACCTTTAGATGACCTACATACAGTGTCAAGCACGTGTCTGTGACCTATATATAATATGTTGTCATCCCCATGCTCCCCTGGCAACCATCCTGACGCCTTAATCACGTCTTCCGTGGTATCCCAGGAATATAAAGTATGTAATATAGCCGTTTTTTATGTCAATCTCAGTCTATCCATGTAATTAGACCCCTATATAGAACAGAGAATGGCTTCACTTAGTGAGGGGGGTCTTCGTCGCATTTATACTTTCGTCCCAGCAAACCCCTATAGCTCTGAAATTCCTTTGCATAAACGATGGAGACCTAAGGTTTTATTTTTCATTTGAAATAATCATAAATGCCTTCGTTATCTCTTTTTGCTTCCCGTAAATACCTATCTTCCGGGTCTACGGTCATTAATAATATTTTTCCTCCTACGGTGTAGGGATCGACTTCAGACGTAAGAATCTGACGTCTAAGGACGTCAGATTCTGACGTCTAAAGTCGATCCCCGCAATGTAAGGGTTAACTGCTATTGGTTTAGTGCTGGGCCGACGTCGCAGACGGTGGGCCAACATTCAGCCGACAGTTGTTCAACGTCTCGTGGCTGCTGAGATGTCACAGCTTGTCTTTTTCTCTTTGTTAACCTATGTGGTGTGTTATCAGCAGCAGGTCTAGATCAACAAAGGGTAGGTATTTTATCTCCTTTTAAGCGGCCTTAACCACAAACAAATATAATCTAATATTATGTTTTATTATTTTTTTTATTTTTTTTTTAAATTTTAGGTCGAATTTTTGAAGCATCCTAATTTTATATCCATCTAATTATTCTATTTTTTATTATTATGAAGCATTTTAAATATTATATATCTGATTGGCATTGTGGTATGGTGTGGGTTCATAATTGTTCTTTGAATAAGGCGGTACTTAAAATTGAATAATTTGAAAATAACCCCCGAGCTGCTGACGTGTTCGCTTTTATTTTTATGGAATTGTTAGCGCAATTTCCAGCTTCAAACGACAAAATAATATATATATTTAGAAAAAAGGTCATCTTCATCCACTGCAAGCCGCGAATTGCTGTCGCAATTCTCGACTTGTAGTGGCTGAAGATGATTTGATGTGGTTTAAAAATTAAAGAAAATTTGCATTTTAAAACTCCAGGTTGTAGGAAAATAATTATGTTTTCATGGATATAAAATGATGCTTTAATGCACCGTGAAGGCTTAAAGGGTTAAAAGTTGCTTCAAACCGTATATATCCGGTTCTAGCAGCACAAGGGTTAATATAGTTTCAGCATTAAAAACAGTATATTTCACCCTTACATCGCGGGGATCGACTTTCGACGTCAGAATCTGACGTCTGTAGACGTCTGATTCTGACGTCTAAGGTCGATCCTGCACTGTAAGAGTAAAGAATATGTCTACTGCCATCGATACCTAAGATTGGTAATCAAATAGATCAGAAAGAGCTCACTAAGATATTTATTGTCATTTCAAATTGAAAAAAATCCTTCGGTCTCGTGTTTTACACAACAATATTTCTGCGTTGTGAAGGTTAATGATGCATTACTCCTTGACTATTGGATTCTCGTGAAGCTGGCAAATCTGAAGTAACGGATAGCATCAAATGAATAAAAAATACTCACATGTTCAGAAAACACATTTAATTAATGTCATTTAAAGTTAAATAGGAAAGACTGTCCATATGATCATAGGCCTATTCGTATTCATTTACCAATGAACAAGAGTAAATTGATTGTATTAGTAGAGTTTAACTTATTTTGAAACTTTCTTTATGCGAGTCAAGCGGGACACGGGCTTAGTGTACTACTATAATGAGCCCTTGTCCTGCTAGATACCCATTATTACATACGTTCTCATACATGCTTCTAAGAAAAAGAATTGTCACTGGAATTGACAAAAATAATTTGTTGCAAATGGTTAGTTGATAGAAAATAACTTTTTCTCGTTTTCATCAATGGAAATATTTTTCGGCATATGAAGCTGGTTATTGCGTCATCAATGCCAGCTCCATATGTCAAAGAAAAAGAACCGAAATTCGATAGATTCGTATAATCTATTGTAATTGCGTTATTTCTTCGCCTTAAAATACACAGAATATGTGCAGATCTTCCAAGATTTGATATAGAAAACCTCAATTTCATTGTCATCATTGCTGAACCTTGTAGTATTAGACATGCAGTTTCATGATTAAACCCGACCTGATCAGTAGAAATCAACAGTAGATTCGTAGATCCGAATCTACTACTGTTTTAGCAATAGACAGACGTCACGGGTGTATTATGAGAATACATATAAAACTGGCAGGTCAGGGAGGACAGTTTGCCTCGCACTGAAATTGTGAATTTAATCAGTGGATATTACGCCTATGTTATAAAGCCTACTGTAGATCTGGTAATATTCGGGAGGTTTTAATTTTCGAGATATTCGCGACCATGACAAATTTGCAAATTTAGAAATTTTGCGAAAATCGTTATTTATTAGCGATGCTATCATTAAAATTTTATACAACAAGAAAAGTCCAAAAATTACAAATTCGCGAAAATCTAATCACGCGCAAATTACCACATCTACAGTAAATAAAGTAAAGGTGTTATTAGGGAGGTTATATCATTCGTTCTCGTACACAACAACTGGTGTCACCTTTCACGTGTTTTATCTTTGGAAACAGAAATGCACAGTTTGTTTCCAAATTAGTGATAAAGAAATTGTGAGTATGATCAGTGCGCCAAACACCAGTGGATATTATGTCTGTGTTATATAAATACAGTATATATGTTATAGAAAGGTTATCTCGTTTGTTCCGCTACACAAAACAGTTGTGTCACCTTTAGTGTGAGGTCACTCACGGTTGGTGCATGTTTTATCTTTAGAAACAGAAATGTACGGTTTGCTTCCAAATTAGTGATAAAAGTCATCGTAACCTGGAAGCAGACCAGGAAAATATATGGCTGTTCTGATGACGATCCACACAATGAGTAGGTCCGTCAGTAATTTACTGGTCCACATCTCGCTCTAGAAACACCCCAGCAGACGTGAGATATTGAACCAATGCTGGTTTAATGCTGATCCTCCGTCTGTGACGCTGTTCCAGCATTAAATAAGCATTGGCTCGCGTTGAGAATGGTCTGCATGTCACAGGTAATGAATCAGTTTTAATGAATTCGTTTTATTTTATCGCTAGATTCATTGGAAACCAGACCGCGGTCGACATGTGATGCATCAACCTGAATGTGACAAATTCATACCAGGTCTGGTCAGTTAGTACCGCCCCTCAGCTTTCATTTTTATGTCACCCCCCTGGGCCATGCTTGATATTAAAACCACATGTATGCGTGTAAAGGGGAAGACTACCAGACAGAGACTGAGTGCATTTGGCCAAACGTCTGTGATTCTAGGAATGTTATTCCGGGGCCGCGATTTACTTGGGTACTTAGTGGAGGGTGAGTCAAAAGGAATTTGTATTTGTTTTTATCAAGAACAGTAAACGAGAATTTCAAATATTTTCGCTCAAAATTTACAATACTTGATGAAATTTGTCTTTCAAATACGTATACATATGTATAAGAATACAATACATACCATTCACCATGTTCACACAAACAAAAACGTGTGTTTGTTTCATCGCCTTTACCATTACATGTAAGAAATGTGATCACCATTTTTGACAAACATTCAAAGTCGTTACAGCTGTAACTACTGGTAATAGGTATAATGTAAATTACACAAACAGTATACGTATAATGAAGTTGTCCGCATCACCCGTTGTGTAATACTAATTAAAACCTGATCCGAGTATTTTAGCTTAAATATATTTACAGTGAGTAAGAGTGTATATAAAGAGCCTGTTATTAAACCCTTTCATATATATTCTTGTATAAACCGTGGATATCAAAGATTTTGGTCAATTTGAAATCATAATACATTTCTTAGTTGGCTGTTTTCGATTTATTTAAATACCAATGTTGTGGGTCTACAGCCATTACAAATCTACATTTAAAAAATATTCCATTTTATATTCATGTTTTAATTCAGCATACGTCCTAAGCTTAATTGTCACCCATAGTTTCAGCTACACATTTATCTGAATTGATTGAACTAAGAAAATGTGATTAAAAATATTGCAGACACATTTTAGGATCTTAAAATGGCTTAGTGTTGTCTGGTTCTGCCAGAAATGAATTAGTCCACAACGGTCTAAAAACATTTAGCACATCTGACGTCTCTGAAACGCTTTGTATATTATTTCTAAAAGGAATTTCGAAATTTATCTCCATAATTGTATTTGTAGTGATTTCCTAATTTGGATCCAGAATTCGTAGTGCAGCTACACTGGGCATCAGCGGATAAAGTTGCAATTCGGCTCACGCTGCCATGTTTGATGTAAACCGGCCAATACATAACAACAGTTTATGATATTTATTTTGAACTTCCGCCGAGATAATTTTGACTAGACGATGTATATATATATTTGTATTTGTAACTGGTGTAATCATTCCTCAGTACCTGACAAACCTATAATAAGATCCAAAAGCTGAATAAAAAATATTGATCGATATCGCAATCTCGACCTATACGAAGCCTACGATATATCGTAACTTGTCCGAGAACAGGGCCCTGAACTTTCTGAGGTTTCTGAGTATTGTGTGTGTTTTAATAACCAGGATTGGGTCAACGTTTCTTGTTTGCTTGGCTGTATTTGGAAGGGTGGGGTGTGAAGGAAGAGTGTTTGGGTGGGTGTTCTGTGAGGAGGTTGTTGGAGTGGGGATATTCCTTCTTTTTTTTAAGAATAAAGACCACTGTTTTCAGAAAATAACTTGATAGAACAATCCTTTGAGCAATGTATAATACAAATAGATAATGGTGTAAAATATGTGTACATTTATAAATCTGACAGCGCGATATCATGCTGGGAATGACAATGTTGAGAGTCATGATAATAATGTATGATTATATGATAATATTACATGTTCACTCTTTGTCACAGATAAAATAACTACACAGACAATGTACATTTTATTTAGGTGTATTAAATATACAACATCCACGTTTTCGCGCCAAAACCAGAGATGAAATATTTACATATACTATTAATAATAGCAAAGAAGACAATCTGGAAATTTTAGAGAATTATAAACAACAAATAAATTGTTACAAAATGTTTTAATACTACTTGACAATAATATAAACCAATGGAATTTTAACATAATGGTTGAATATTGGTCAGTGGAGCAAATATAAAGATATATTACTGTAACTACATGACAAGAATTGAAAGAAACGTTGTATAAAAATGACTAAAATAGTCATTTCACATCATTATGACATAATAATATATGACGAGGGAAGGATTACCAATCGCCATATTTCAGAACCTAATTCTGTGAAACACAGTGACCTCACCGGAAACATTTTTGCATGGTTACTTTGTGAAAGTAATATTATATAAATTCCCTTCCCCGATACTTCATTGTATTAGATTACTAGGTGAAAACATTGCAGGTCAAGGCTATATAGTTTCACAGAATTTCCCACATGTTTAGGGTTTTGGATCGATAATTCTGAAGAAACTGTGTTAAAAATATATGACAATCTTGCTTAAATTGTCACACACTTCAACTCATCTTTATTCATTGCAAATCCGGAATTGATATAGCATTTTGTAGAACTAGTATTGAAAATAATATTGATTTGCACGTTTATGTTTGCACAATAAACAATAGAATTAAACGTAATAATTTAACAATTGAGGTAAATAAAAAAATAAGCAAAAGAGGGGGCACCCGGAGTTGAACCGGGGACCTCTCGATCTGCAGTCGAATGCTCTGCCACTGAGCTATACCCCCTTGTCTTTGGTCAGGTGTTATGTCTAGTAGTATACCTACAGTAATGTAAATACAATAGATCTGAGAAACTGGCCACCTGTCAATAATATTGATCTACCTGCTTGATACACTGTCAGTGTAGGGCGAACACACACCTTACAGGCTGTGCATGGTTGACTAGTCGACCATCAATGAGCATGGGTGAGTGTTGTAGATCTATACACTTGAATAGCACATATCATATCCGTAGGCCTACATTAGTTAATGTAATTATGTATGTTAAATGCTTAGGTAATACATTAATTTAAAAAAAACTCAAGGTAACCGATTAAAATAATACCTAGAAAACAACAATTACAAATAACATTATGTTTAAGTATAGAGTAAATATACATAGCGGTTATTCGGAAGCAAACTTAAAGGTGATCTATCACCCCTTATATAGTATGAATAAATTTGTGACAAATAAATCAAAGTCGCCACAAGATGGGGCACAAGTGTTTCCTTATATGGGGTGATTGTTTATCATGTGACCGTCTGAGAGGGTCACATGAGAGCCAATCACCCCCATATATGGGGTGATTGTCTACCATGTGACCCTCTGAGAGGGTCACATGGTCGACAATCACCCTATATAAGGACATAATTATTCATACCATATAAGGGTGGTAGATCAACTTTAACCCTACGCATTCCGGGTGGGGTCGTTTCCGACCCCGGTGGTATACAAAAAATATCATACAAGTTTACTCGGCTATCATGAAGTCACGGAATTTTTTCTCATTACTTTTCACCTTTTTGGGGGTTATAGTGCTAGTTATATGTTGCCGGTATGACCAGGTTAAATTCTGTGTGGCCAGAACACATTTAAAACAACCTTACTTGCCGGTATCGCCAGGGTTAATCAATGGTCTAGGTTATCTGCAACGCGGTTTAAACATTTAAGCACAGATTAAGTCGTTTTAAATTTATTTATCAACCGATCTAATCATTGTTTTGGGGAACGAAATGAGCTCCTCAACATAAACAAATCTTTAATTTGGTCACAAGTTAAACAACTATTAAACAACCATTAAACAACAAGTTATTTAAAGCTCGATCAGGCTGAAATCATAAAAAATGTGTGCTTTTATTTTGCCTTCTTAATATAACCATATGATGTAAACAGGTTCATATTTCCTATTTCAGACATGCAGGGTTAAAAAAAGAAATCGGGAACTTCGTCTCTATTTCTTGCTTAGGCCACTATGGTTTTTTTCTCGATTTTAGATCTGCGCGCGCATTAGATTTAGGCCGCGCATTACCAAAAAAAATTGTGTTTTTTTCTGCCCAGCGCGCGCATTACATTGTTGCCGATCTCCGAAAAAACTGTCAATTTCGGGGGATAAAAAAAAATTCCGAAAAAAATAAGTTTATTTTGTGAGATAAAAAAATATTTTACCAGCTATGTTTTTTGTTTGTTTTCTTTTTTCGTCGCCCTCATTACCTTTTTTTAAAAGTCAAAAGGTTTTTTTCTTTTGTCGTCCTCATTAAATTTTCAAGAAATTCGTCCTATGTTTTTATTATTTGGACGCCCTCATTAACTTTTCCAAAAATAGGTTAAGTATTTATTTCTCTTAAATGTTTATTTTTTCACCCTCCCTCAATAGATTTTGGATTTTTTTTCTGATTTATAGCAGAAAACTTGAACATAGTGGCCTTAACTGGTAAATGCAGTTCTATTATATGGACATGTCTACATCATATGGTCATATTAATAAGCCAAAAAAAATTACTAATTTTTTAATGATTTTAGCCTGATCGAGTCGCTTCTCCTGCCAAATTAATCAATTGGAATTTACACCCACTTGAAGTTGTGTCTAACTGCCGCGATCCACAACTTCAAGTGGGTGAAAATTATCCAGATTTGACAAAATGGATGTCACGTTTTATCTTTAGCATGTTTAAAAACTGATGGCCAATGTGCTAATAAAAAAAAGGGACCGGCGGTTAAAGGGTTCATACTACAAAGAAGTGCGATATGGCCTCATATCGAAAATTTACCCGTGGTTGACCCTTACAGTGCGAGGATCGACTTTAGACGTCAAAATCTGACGTCTGTAGACGTCAGATTCTGACGACTAAAGTCGATCCCCACAATATAAGAGCAAACATATTTCTAATGGCTGTAGACCCATAACATAGGTATTCAAATGAATCGGAAAGAGTTGACTGAGCCATTTATGATGATTTCAAATTGATTAATACCCTTTGGTCTCCATGGTTTTTACATTACATTTTTACATTGATTTATTAAATCAGTTTTTTCTGCGTGAAGCACAAATAAAAAGGCTCATCAGCTCTTTAAGTGTTAACACTGAAAAGTCGTGCTATATGGCCTCATATCGGCATATTACCCGTGGTTTAAGAGCATCACCATGAGTCGGCATGGAGTGCAGGCATGAAGTATCACATGTTCAATAACAGTTACACTTGTTGAACCAATGATCCAATAACGGACCCACTACATCACGTCCAAGGTTAAATGTGCCGAGATTATAACGAGATCACCGACCAGAGACAGGGAGGAAATCTCCCCGGTGACCTTGACCTTCACTCCTCACGGATCAGAGATTCTCCCAGGTGACCTCTACGCCAATCCGCACAGATCAGGCAAGATCTCTGCAGGGGAAGATCCAGGGGGGTGTCCATGGTATGATGTGGGGCAGATCCAGTGGAGTATCCGTGGTATGCTGCAGGGGAGCATACAGGGGGTGTCAATGGTATGCTTTACGGGAGGGGGGGGGGGGGGACAAGTGGAATGTCCGTGGTATGTTAGCTGTAGGGGCAGATCCACGGAGGGGGGGGGGAGGGGGGTTCATGGTGTGCTGGAAGGCAGTCAAAAAATATGCATCAATATGATATAGATAAGATGCGGATATGATTTGGAATTGTACATAGGCCTACACATCAAATTCAGTAAATCAAATAATTCAATTGGAAGAGTACAAATATTTATAATGGCCGTAGACCCATAACATAGGTATTCAAATGAAGCAGAATGATAATTAATCAAGACAATTTCAAAATAAAAAAAACCCTTCGGTTTCTATGTTTTATACAAACATATTTCAGCGCTGTAGTGGTTAATGTTGTATCCTCCCCTGAGATCACAGATCTCACCAGATCTCACGTGATCTTCTCTCGTCCCACGTGACCTTCACCATCAGTCCTTACAGATCATCATTGACCTTCACATTGTGAGAAACATTTAGAGCTCAGAATGAATATCAAGGCAAACACAAGACGTTGAACCAATGCTGGGTTAATGTTAGATCAGAAACGACCCGTATACACGTGGGAATATGGCTTGGGATTCGGGGCCAGCACAGTAAATATGAGACGTTAGTCCAATTAAGGGCTTATGCTGGCT
The DNA here is from genome assembly GCA_964017125.1 of Flabesymbios commensalis. Classification (NCBI taxonomy): domain Eukaryota; kingdom Metazoa; phylum Annelida; class Polychaeta; order Terebellida; family Flabelligeridae; genus Flabesymbios; species Flabesymbios commensalis. The sequence goes on from OZ024908.1 coordinate 12,046,979, forward strand.
GAGCGTCGTAGACGATTGCCCAGCCAGCGTTAATCCAACATTGGTTGAACTTTGTTATTCTCTGGAGACAGTAGTGTTATGTACTTGTACTTCAACGTATAATAAAGGAACCTCAGTTCACAGAATAATGGACTATAAACCCAAAGATCATTTGTATTAGCAGATAAATCCAAATAAATATGTTTATACCAAACCCAGAGGTTAACGTATGACGCATCTGTGGTTCCAGAAAATCAGCTCAAATTGTCAATACATGCAAGTGGGTAATTCTGCCACTCATATATGGCTTTTTTTAAATTTGACACTAAGCATTTTGTTTCAAATAAAAAAAATATGAATAATTTTTACTCACTTGAAGTTGTGGGTCGCGGTAGCGAGACACAACTTCAAGTGAGTTTGTAGTTAATAATTTATTAGGCTTTATATACACAAATATATACAATAATCGTACAAAAATAGATTGAAATTTAAATTATTTTAACTTAGCGCTTTAAGCGTAAATGATACCAAGAACTTTTTTACGTTCTTGGTGATACTGAGTGTACAGTTTGTAGTGATGCAGGTCTAATCTATATCACCTTCAGTCGTCACCTTGACCTTGGTATTATCAGATCGTAATTGCTGCTTCCAAGCGTTGCTAATAATGCGATCCTGTAATTCCAAGCGGCCATCAAAGGTAACCCTTTCAGTACAGGGGCGATAATGTTTACCAGATTAGTCAGGTGCCAGGCAAACAATAGCACAGTATATTTTGTAAGTAAAGTAAATCCGGGATACTGCGTGGATTAACCCTTTGGACGCGTGGAACGACTATAATCGTTTTCAATCTGTTTTATTAGTTGATAATATGTCTGATATTAGGACAGAAATGGGTCATTAGACATCGAGATTTGCAAATTTTCAAATTCTATAACCTATTAGCACTTTACAGGTTAAATATATTATGTGAATTGAAGTCCAATTTCCACAGATCAATGCCAAAGCCGTAGTCTTGTGATCTGTAAATGTCGGACTCGTATCTCGGATGGCTCATATGTTGGTCATTGCGGATTAACGCCTACATCTTCTTTGCTTCAAACTGTTCTATTGTTTGTAAAGTGCAGTGCGGTTTCGAGATCTATTAATAATATCGTTTGAAAAATATGCATATTATCCACTCACTCACTCACTCACTCACTCACTCACTCACTCACTCACTCACTCACTCACTCACTCACTCACTCACTCACTCACTCACTCACTCACTCACTCACTCACTCACTCACTCACTCACTCACTCACTCACTCACTCACTCACTCACTCACTCACTCACTCACTCACTCACTCACTCACTCACTCACTCACTCACTCACTCACTCACTCACTCACTCACTCACTCACTCACTCACTCACTCACTCACTCACTCACTCACTCACTCACTCACTCACTCACTCACTCACTCACTCACTCACTCACTCACTCACTCACTCACTCACTCACTCACTCACTCACTCACTCACTCACTCACTCACTCACTCACTTACTCACTCACTCACTCACTCACTCACTCACTCACTCACTCACTCACTCACTCACTCACTCACTCACTCACTCACTCACTCCTGTCAAAGCAGATCTGTTTATCTTCACGTTAATTTGGCCGACCTTGATAAACATTGATTGATTGACCAATCAAGCTGCTCATTACACTAAACCAATCAGCAGGCTTAACAGAAACTGTGACCGTTAATGCAGCTTAGAGGAATACATATGAGGTGGTGATTAGACGGAGATCAATTGGCACATTGACGCATGTATATACGGTCACTGCGGATCAAAAGCAGCAAACACAAGGTCATCCGTTTACGACAATGGCATGCAAGCAAGCAAGCAAGAAAACTGGAAAAAGCCCAGTTTCAAATTACCTCCCCTAGTTTCAGATTACCGCCGGGGGTCCGTTGATACTAGTTTCAGCGTACGGGGGTACGTTAAAACTAGGTTCAGCGTACCGGGGGTTCGTTAAACCTAGTTTCAAAGTACCCCCCGATATTTTGAAACTGAAAACATCAACTTTTAATTTACCTCTCTACATTTAGCCCTATATTGCCTGCACACCAAATATGATTATTGCTGACCTTTTAATTACTCTTAGACCTAGATTAAAAAAGATGGGTCGCCACGAATCGCTGAATACACATTGAAACCACGATTTGATTAAATGTTCCAGCAAACATATAAGATTTGTATTATAACATTTGTACAACGTCAGACGTTGGGTCGACGTTGTATAAATGTCATACAAATGTTCCATGTTTGCTGGGGTAGGTCAACGATTTTGTGAAATCTTGTTGTTTGATGTCCCGTTTTATTCTTAACATGTTCAAAAGCTGGTATTTAATGTGCTGATAAGAAATGAAAAAAAACGAATATATTCGGGATCGGCGGATAAAGGGTTAACATTACAGTTTTGACATGTGCGTTCTATTTTTTATGCACCCTCAATTTGGCTTCATGTATATATAAGTGGTATTGTATATGTTGCCTCAGAGCTAAAGGATCCTATCTGACACTCGTTAGAGTGGCAGATAGGATCCTTTAGCTCCGAGGCGACGATATGTTGTAAGCATACGTGCAAAGTATGCGGGTATATATCTTTTTTATCACTGAAAGTAATTACAAAAGTATACAGGCCTACGAAAATAGACAGTTGGCACCAGTCTTCAAAACAGGCGCGGTAACATGGCCAACGTTACATCTGCAATAGATACATCGAAACATAGTAGCGACAACGATAAAAAACAGCGCGAGATTAGTTTTTTCGTTAGGTAACCCTAGAGATCATAAGGTTATATGGAGATTAAAGTGTTTCCAGACATCGTGCTAACACATTTTTTCAACTAGTTGCCATATAAATCTAAGGGTTTTAAGGAAAATGTCGTTAGTTGCCTTAGATGATTATATATTCTAACATAGTTGTTGATTAGTTGACCTAGAGATCAAAGGTTTATAATTATGGAGATTGAAGTGTCTCCGAAAATGTCCCAATACCATGTGATGAAAAAATAAAATGTAATAAGTGTTATCATTGAAAATTAACCGGCAAAATTGGTGGGGGTAATTTGAAAATAGTTTCAGATTACCCCCGGGGGTAACCTGAACAGGGGGGTGATCTGAAACTGTTACACCAGCCAGCCAGCAAGCAATTGAGCAAACAAACAAGTGGCGACGGTTAACAATAACGGGTAGAATCACTGTGATAAAAAGTTTGGCTCTTTCAAAGCTTGTATACTTGTGTTTATGTCTTCCAAACCACACTTTACCCGTGCTTAAATATATCAATCACCTTTTCTATAAACTTATTTGGCAGGATAAACCAGACAAAATAAAAAGAGATACGTTACAGCAACCATTTATCGGTTGAGAAAAACCATCGAGGAAATTCTTTCATGGCAACTTGCATTTCACCAAAGACATCATTTACTAAGAAGTCCCTTCATATGGGCGTTTGTTAGTAAATACTTACAAACTCATACTAAGTGTAACTATAATCCTTTTTGGATACTTTTGTAGCTTACATTAGCTTTGTGGATACAATTAATATATTGACTGTTATAATGCAATTCTAAACGAACCCCTATGACGGGTCAATAATCACGTTAATGATGACTATATGTGTTTATATGATCGGGCTAGACAAGGTATCATTCTGTATTGTTTTGTGGGCAAATAAAATTAGCCCTGTGCAAAAATCATCGTACTGGCAGTAACGAACTACTTTGTTTTAGGTGTACGTTACCTAAATTATCACAGAGTTTCTGCCATAGATATCCATTCTCACAATCTGCCATTATAAAATAAAATGAAAAATCCTTGATGCGGTAATTCATACACTCCGTAGCAGTGCCTACACACTGCTACGCCGTGTGTTGATTCATGCCGACTGCAAGTGGCCTTCTCCGACCCCTTCCACCACCCTCCCCCTGTATGAAATGATTACTTGTTTCATTTAAACGAAACTGCCGCTCGGGCAGGATTTTCAGCGTAACGCGACAGTGTTTAAATGGGGACAGTGGAGGTAATTCATTGCGCAATCGATCGTCCGCAAGCGGATTTTTTCCAATGAGTCGTTGAATCAGCGTTACTGACGTCGGCCCAGTATTATACAAACAATGCGTTGATGTATAATGTATGCGATACAGAGTGTGAAAATGGAGATTTTGTCATTCCCAGTAAATAAGAGAGTGTGAAACAATGCGGGCTTAATGTAGGCCCACCGTCTACGACGTTAGGCCAACATTTATCCAGCTTTAGTCCGTAATAACAGGCTCTTGTGTGTGATACAAAACAGTCTAATCATTGTAAAAAATCCGGTGCGCGGACGATCGATTGCTCAATGAATTACTGCATCAAGGATTTTTTTGTATTTTATAGTTGCAGATTTACATCTCATTGGAATAATGCCTTAACGCGATGATTTAAACGCTAGCCTTTATAGGTGAATTTATTATTTGAATAAGTTTGCCCTCACATTTTTAATGCAACTGTTGATCTCAGCGTATTATGTTGCATTTTCATGGAAGGTTGCTCAATAAATAACGTCTTTTTGGGGTTACCTGTATAACCCCCTCGACCTCCTTGAACCCACGACCCACAACCCTCGACCTTCGACCCTCAACTCAAAACCCCTCGACCCACTACCCCTTCGACCCACAACCATTCCGAATTACCCCCTCGACCAAAGTTAAAAATGGGTGAATGTAGGTTTATTTCTTAGGAATAATCGTGTATTAGGCCTATTGATGGGCCCTTATTATTTATAGGCCCCTATCGTGGGCCCAATTTGTGTTTTTTATTAGGCCCTATATCAATGAATAAGGCATAATCAGATAACAGATTCTGTGTCGGTAGACCTATATCCTATAGGCCTATGCGTGCGGCGTTTACAAGTCATAGCGTTCCTGTGCAGACAATGTTGTGCCAGCTGTTGAGATGCTGGCCCAGTATTGAGACAACATTGGCTGAATTTCACGTGTCAGCGCGTATGTTGACTTTGATGCCCGCTACAGCGGCCATGTTCCCGAAACTGGGGTCATAATTTTTAAATGACACAAATAGCACACGCTCACCGAGCTAGCTGATACAATGAAGTATGGGAGAGGGGTGTCTATGTAGCACTGTTTTCACCATTAAAGGAATTCCTGTGTTTTACAGAATAGGTCTAATTATATATAATAATTATATAATATTGCATGGTGTCATGAGGTTCCCGGAACGTGTGAACTAATTTTGAACGTAGGAACTTCGGGAGCTTGAAGCGTCCAGATATATAATGTCAGGCCTACTTTATAAAGTAGAAATATTTGGTTACTAGACGGGATGCCTGTCTGACATTTCGTTTCTATTTTCGGGCTGTGACAGCTATTTGGTCACCATCTAATGGGATAAAAAAATTTTTGTTGTTGTTGTGGGACGGTGGGTTGTGGGTCGAGGGGTTGTGGGTCGAGGGGCTTGTGGGTCGAGGGTCGAAGGTTGAGGGTTGTGGGTGAGGGTTCGAGGGGGTCGAGGGGGTTATGAAGGCAACCTCTTTTTGGCGGGTCTGCTGCAGCACAATAAACACTGTCTCCCAGCATACAAAAAATCTTTGCTGTGCTGTCTCTTTGACGCTAACCCATGTAGCGTCAAACTCTGACTAGCTGAGATAGGCCTATGGCATCAAAATGTATGTCAGTAATCTGGTAATGGAGAATTGTCTGGGCAAGAATTTCATGTCTACCCTTTAGGCGCTGGCGACTACTATAATATTTTAAAATTTGTTTCATTACAACGTGAAATCCCTGTTATTGGATATGAAATGAGTGTCTAAACATCAGGATTTGCAAATATTTTCTCTCAAATTAAACAAGTATAAACAATTTTCAACCACTTGAGGTTGTGGATCGCGATAGCGAGACACAACCTCAAGTGGGTAAAAATTGAATAACTAATAACTTAGTGGATAAAGGGTTAACCCGCTAGTTAAATATAAAAAAAATAATAATAATTTTCACCCACTTAAAGTTGTGTCTCGCTACCGCAACCCGCAACTTTAAGTGGCTGAAAATTACTGATAGTTGTTTATTTTGAGACCAAGTATTTGCAAATCTGTATTTCTAAAGACCCATTTCATTCCGAATATCAGTCATTTGTCGACTAACAGAACAGAATAAACCGACTATTCTCACGCTTGGCTGTTTAGGGTTACTATAGTTCAGGAATAGGCAGGGTAACTCGTAAAGAAAACACGTGAATGAATAATGCTGGATGAAGCAGCTTATAACACCATGAACAAAGACACTGTGCTACAGTCTACCGCCTACATCACCATAAATATAGCCTCCTTAACAAGATTAGCCCCCCCACCATCTAATGGGATAAAAAAAATTTTGTTGTTGTTGTGGGACGGTGGGTTGTGGGTCGAGGGGTTGTGGGTCGAGGGGCTTGTGGGTCGAGGGTCGAAGGTTGAGGGTTGTGGGTGAGGGTTCGAGGGGGTCGAGGGGGTTATGAAGGCAACCTCTTTTTGGCGGGTCTGCTGCAGCACAATAAACACTGTCTCCCAGCATACAAAAAATCTTTGCTGTGCTGTCTCTTTGACGCTAACCCATGTAGCGTCAAACTCTGACTAGCTGAGATAGGCCTATGGCATCAAAATGTATGTCAGTAATCTGGTAATGGAGAATTGTCTGGGCAAGAATTTCATGTCTACCCTTTAGGCGCTGGCGACTACTATAATATTTTAAAATTTGTTTCATTACAACGTGAAATCCCTGTTATTGGATATGAAATGAGTGTCTAAACATCAGGATTTGCAAATATTTTCTCTCAAATTAAACAAGTATAAACAATTTTCAACCACTTGAGGTTGTGGATCGCGATAGCGAGACACAACCTCAAGTGGGTAAAAATTGAATAACTAATAACTTAGTGGATAAAGGGTTAACCCGCTAGTTAAATATAAAAAAAATAATAATAATTTTCACCCACTTAAAGTTGTGTCTCGCTACCGCAACCCGCAACTTTAAGTGGCTGAAAATTACTGATAGTTGTTTATTTTGAGACCAAGTATTTGCAAATCTGTATTTCTAAAGACCCATTTCATTCCGAATATCAGTCATTTGTCGACTAACAGAACAGAATAAACCGACTATTCTCACGCTTGGCTGTTTAGGGTTACTATAGTTCAGGAATAGGCAGGGTAACTCGTAAAGAAAACACGTGAATGAATAATGCTGGATGAAGCAGCTTATAACACCATGAACAAAGACACTGTGCTACAGTCTACCGCCTACATCACCATAAATATAGCCTCCTTAACAAGATTAGCCCCCCCACCTGGTGCTGAGGGAGACTGAGATGGCTTAATATAATAACCCGACCTCCACTGAATGTTGGGCCCATGCCTATTTTATAGGATAATTATTGAGTCTTAAAGTTGCTTTTTCGCATTCATGTATCACTGATCATTATTTACAAAAAAATCGAGAGCATAGTACGTCCTGAGCTTTTATAAGAGATATTATAAGACATATTAATCGACTTATGGTGACAATTACGCAGCAGGTTCGTCTCTGGCATTCATTCATTCATTTATTCATTCATTCATTCATTCATTCATTCATTCATTCATTCATTCATTCATTCAATCATTCATTCATTCATTCATTCAATCATTTATTCATTCATTCATTTATTCATTCATTCATTCATTCATTCATTCATTCATTCATTCATTCATTCATTCATACATTCATTCAATCAATCAATCAATCAATCAATCAATCATTTATTATTTCCATTTTTTTAGTAAACACTCACCTAATGAAGATGAAGATAAAGGGTGTTATTAACTTTTTACACTTTGACATGTTTGTCATTTTTATTTATTTATTTTTTGTACGTTTTTTTATGCGGCGCGAATCGGTTGTCATTATTATTCCACGGATTTGAACAGTTTGGGTCACTGCATATGTGTATGTGTGCACCAAGGAAATATATCGGCCGCAGCAGGACTCGAAATTCCCGGTAGGACTGGGTCGCCTAAAAACGACAACAAAAACGTAACTTTTGCTCGTATTAGAACTATTACATTTAAAAATGGAGGTAAATGTGTCAGAGCCTTGTGATGTCATCAGGGTAGAATCAAACCTGGTACCCCCAGAATCTGATTCAACTATGCTAACAATGAGCTACCCTTGCGCTACGAAGATACATCTAGACAAGTGACACACGCCGCCAGATGTATGTCATTAATCTGGTAACGGAAACCCGTATGTAGGATCCCACGTGTGCTAGTATATCACAATAATATTACCCATGAATATAGCCATGTACATGATCCCACGTATGCTAATATAGCACGGGAATAACCATGTAGGATCCCACGTGTGCTAGTATATCACAATATTATTAACCATGAATATAACCATGTATATGATCCCACGTATGCTAATATAGCACGGGAATAACCAGGAAAAATCACAAAGAAGAGAGCGTGGATGAATAATTATGGTAATGCTGCGTGAAGCTGCTTATCACACTGTAAAAAAAAGACACGGAGCTGCAGTCACCCGCTGCCATCACAATAAATATATCACACTTAACAATTGAGTCGCCCCACCTGGTGGAGAGGGGGGCTGTGCTGTCACCACTGACGACAACTCGGGATGATCAAGTATGGTCTATATAACCACCTTCTGATGACACCGAATTTTAACATTTGGTTCTGCTTTGTTTGTTTCTATTTTTCGTCATTTAATGCTCGAATATATGCATGCGGCATCGTGGGGAAGGCGAAAGGAGCCTATCTCAGCACAAGTCACCACATCAAACCCGAGCTTTCAGGCGAGTGCTTGATGTGGTGACGAGTGCTGAGATCAGCCCATCTCGCCATACTCAACGATGCAGTATGTATTTTCTCGGACGAATAAGCGGCAAAATCAAACTGAGCAATGAATTGTATCTGACCATACGTCTCGTAGTGAAATCCAACAGCATAGTGCGTCTAGCGTGTAGTGATATTATATATGTGCTACTGCTTAGTGGTTGACTATGGGTAGATCTGGTCTTCAGCTATGGACTTAGGCGATTAACCCTTACAGCGCTGGGATCAACTTCAGACGTCAGAATCTGATGTCTAGATACGTCGGATTCTGACGTCGAAATCGATCCCCGCACTGAAAGAGTAAACTATTTCTAACGGCCGTGGACCTAGAGCATAAGTATGCTGCGTAAAGCTGTTTATCACACTGTAAAAAAAGACACGGCGCTGCAGTCAGCTGCTTACATCACAATAAATATATCGTACTTAACAAGATGAGCCCCACCTGGTGGAGAGGGGGGCTGGGATGTCACCATGACAGCTCGGGATGACCCAGTATGCTCTATATAACATCCTTCGGATGACACCGAATCTTAACATTTTGTTCTGCTTTGTTTTTTTCTATTTTTCGTCAGTTAATGCTCGAATATATGCATACGGCATCGTGGGGAAAGCAAAAAGGAGCCCATCTCAGCACAAGTGACCACATCAAACCCGAGCTTTTAGGCGAGTGCTTGATGTGGTGACGAGTGCTGAGATCAGTCCATTTCGCCTACCCAACGATGCAGTAAGTGTTTGCTCGGCAAAAGCAAACTGAGCAATGAAGCGTATAGCAGAGACGTAGTGAAAGCCAACAGCATCAGTGCGAGAATAGTGCGTCTAGCGTGTAGAGATATTATATATGTGCTACTGCTAGATAGTCGACTATGGGTAGGTCTGGTCTTCAGCTAGGATCTTAGACGATTAACCCTTACAGCGCAGGGATCGACTTCAGTCGTCAAAATCTGCCCTCTGGAGATGGCAAATTCTGACGTCGAAAGAGTAAAAGAAATATTTCTAATGGCCGTAGACACAGAACATAGGTATTCAAATGAAGCGGAAAAAGCTAACTAAGCCATTTATAATGATTAAAAAATTAAAAAATAAACTTTTAGTTCACATAAAAATATTTAAACTATTTAAAGGTTAGCTCCTATCCATCTGAGTTAATTTATTTACTCCGATCTACAACCTCTGTGTTTGAAAATTACTTATATTTGTTTATCTTGAAACCAAACATTCACACATTTTGCTGCTTAAACGGTCAGTTCGTCACCACTGACAATGGTTTAATCGGCTAATAAAAAGTATTAAAAACTATTATTGTCGTGATTAGTAAGCAAAGGGTTAAAGTTGAGCGGGTCAAACTGAGACATTGCTACATCAATAAAAGGGTGTTTGCTGGGCTTATAGACATTCAAACGGATGAGGACTCCACAAAGAGAAATCGATAGCCCCGGAATAAACGAGAATTTATACAAGGAAGTGTGGAATCAACATTGTATACCTCTATGATTCATTGAAGTACGCGGGGTCTGTTTCTTGTGAGATTCATTGTAGTCTGAATGTAGTGAGTGAAGGACAAACAATAATACTATGTTGCTTAAATGTTGGGATATTACCGGGTCAATGTTGGACCATCGTCTGCGAAACTGGCCCAACAAAACCCGACACAAGGTAAACGTTTTGTATACAGTGAGAGGTTTCTGTGATTGACCGCCGGATATAAATTGATGTTCATCTCAGCAGATAGAGTGACCTCAACAGGGGTCACGTAATTAACCCCTTCCGGACTAGGCAGGCATAAACATATCAACAATAAATAGTTACTGACTTAGATAAGATTGTTTGCGGTAGATACTCAATTAATTCATTCATTCATTTATGCATATATTCATTTATTCATTCATTTATTCATTCATTCATTCATTCATTCATTCAATTATTCATTCAATTTTTCAATCATTCAGCTATTCATTCGTTCATTCTTTCGTTCGTTTGTTCATTCATTCATTCATTTATTCATTCATTCATTCATTCATTCATTCATTCATTCATTCATTCATTCATTCATTCATTCATCTATTCATACATTCATTCATTTATGCACTCATTCATTCATTCATTCATTCATTCATTCATTCATTCATTCATTCATTCATTCATTCATTCATTCATTCATCTTTTCATTCATTCATTCATTTATGCACTCATTTATTCATTCATTCATTCATTCATTCATTCATTCATTTAATCATTTATTATTTTCAGTTTTTTTAATGAAGACTCACCTGATGAAGATAAAGATAAAGGGTGTTATTGACCGTTTACACTTTGACATGTTGGCCATTTTTTTTTGTATTTTTGTGTACAATGTTTTATGCGGCACGAATCGGTTATACGCTCGGTTGTCATTATTATTCCACGGATTTGAACGTTTGGGTCACTGCATACGTGTATGTGTGCACCAAGGAAATATATCGGCCGCAGCAGGACTCGAACCCGGTACCCCCAGGCTCTGATTCAACTATGCTAACAATGAACTACCCTGGAGCTACGAAGATACATCCAGACAAGTGACATACGCCGCCAAATGTATGTCATTAATCTGGTAACGGAAAACCGTATGTAGGATTCCACGTGTGCTAGTATATCACAATAATATTAACCATGAGTATAACCACGTACATGATCCCACATATGCTGATATGGCACGGAATAACCATGTAGGATCCCACGTGTGCTAGTATATCACAGTATTATCAACCATGAGTATAACCATGTATATGATCCCACGTATGCTAATATAGCACGGGAATAACCATGTAGGATCCCACGTGTGCTGGTATATCACAATATTATTAATCATGAATATAGCCATGTATATGATCCCACATATGCTAATATAGCACGGGAATAACCATGTAGGATCCCACGTGTGCTAGTATATCACAATCATATTAACCATGAATATAGCCATGTATATGATCCCACGTATGCTAATATGGCACGGGAATAACCATGTAGGATCCCACGTGTGCTAGCATATCACAATCATATTAACCATAAATATAGCCATGTATATGATCCCACGTGTGCTAATGTAGCACGGGAATAACCAGGAAAACTAATAAAGAAGAGAGCGTGGATGAATAATCATGGTAATGCTGCGTGAAGCTGCTTATCACACTGTAAAAAAAAGACACGGCGCTGCAGTCGGCCGCTTACATCACAATAAATATATCGTACTTAACAAGATGAGCCGCCCCACCTGGTGGAGAGGGGGGCTGGGATGTCACCATGACAGCTCGGGATGACCAAGTATGCTCTATATAGCTTCCTTCGGATGACACCTAATTTTAACATTTTGTTCTGCTTTGTTTTTTTCTATTTTTCGTCATTAAATGCTCGAATATATGCATACGGCATCGTGGGGAAGGCAAAAGGAGCCCATCTCAGCACAAGTCACCACATCAAACCCGAGCTTTCAGGCGAGTGCTTTATGTGGTGACGAGTGCTGAGATCAGCCCATCTCGCCGTACCCAACGATGCAGTATGTATTTTCTCGGACGAATATCTATCTGAAGCGGCAAAATCAAACTGAGCAATAAAGCGATAGAAGAGACGTAGTGAAAGCCAACAGCATAAGTGCGAGAATAGTGCGTCTAGCGTGTAGTGATGTTATATGTGTGCTACTGCGTAATAGTCGACTAGGTCTGGTCTTCGGCTATGGTCTTAGGTAATCAACCCTTACAGCGCGGGATCGACTTCAGTCGTCAGAATCTGCCGTCTGGAGACGTCAGATCCTGACGTCGAAGGTCGATCCCCCCACTGAAAGAGTAAAATATTCCTAATGGCCATAGACCCAGAACATAGGTATTCAAATGAAGCGGGAAGAGCTAAGACATTTATGATGATTTAAAATTTAAAATATGCACAAATATTTCCGTGCTTTAAGAGTTAAGGTTGAGCGGGTCAGAGACATTGCCATATCAATAACAGGGTGTTTTCTGGGCTTATAGACATTCAAACGGGTGAGGACTTCACAGGGAGCAATCGATAGCCCCGGAATAAACGAGCATTTATACAAGGAAGTGTGGACTCCACATTGTATACCTCTATGATTCATTGATGTACGCGGGGTCTGTTTGTGGTGAGATCCATTGTAGTCTGAATGTAGTGAGTGAAGGATACACAATAATACTATGTTGTTTAAATGTTGGGATATCACCGGATCAATGTTGGGCCACTTTCTGCGACGCTGCCCAACACAACACGACACAAGGTTTCGCATGTACTGAGATGTTTGTGTGATTGACCGCCAGATACAAATTGTTGCTCATCTCAGCAGATGGAGTGACCTCAGCAGAGGTCACGTAATTAACCCTTTCTTGACTAGGGATGCGAATATACATAAACATTAAATAGTCACCTGCTTCAATAACATTATTTGCGGTAGATACTCAATCAATTAAATTATTGAACTTGGGTGATACTCATTTTTTATAAATATAAATAAACTGTGTCAGAGATTCTATCATCAATTGCATATAAGCTGGCCAGTCATTCACCAGAGCAGGAGTTTAACCTTTAAAGCACCACATTTGAAGCAGATCACCCACTTGAAGTTATGCTTCGTTGCCGCGACTAACAAATTTAGGTGGGTGACAAATTACTCATATATGTTTAATATTGCGGCCAAATATTAGCAAATCTTCATGCTTAAACACCATTTTTTCCCCAAGAACTGTGATTTAGCCTGCTAATAAAAGAGATTAAAAACTTCTATAGCGTTTGTGCCTAAATGAGAGTTGTGTTTGTCAACGTCTCCACTTCCATGTTTACAATGAGCGGGTGTCTTTTCCATGATATTCGAACCTTGGCGGTCTGAGGTCAAGCACGCTAGTTCTCGGTCACACAGTCACCCAACAATACTGTATCTTTGCGAGTGAACAGAGAAGATACATTTGTGTTTTCACATGAATGCCAGGGTCGAGCCCGTGATCCCCGAGTTTACAAGCATGCAGCTTTAACCACTACATCATGACCCCGCCTCCCAATAAAATGGGTTACCTTAGAAGAATGAAAGAAAAAGTAAGAAGTTATAAAGTGAGTAGTTAGAAGTAAGAAGTAGGAAGTGGGAAGTTAGAAATAAGTAGCCAGAAATTAAAAGTAAGAAATTAGAATCAATAAATTAGAAGTAGGAAATTAGAATTGATAAGTTATGAGTTAGAAGTTAAAAGCGTTGTTGCGTGGGATGACAAAGGTGACTGTTGTCGTGCAGTTTCCTAAGTGGTATAGAGAAATATCTATATGTATAGATTGCATACGTCGCTTTCTTCACAATGAGGCACTATCGCGACAGAAGGAAGCCCGAAGTCGGGAATATGCCCTTTTCTTAATTCCTTAATTCGACTGACTTCAATGGTTCCTTAAAGTGCACAGTAAACCCCATGTCTTAGAACAGAACAGAGCACATTATAACACAAATACGATAACAAATATCCAGCCCGACAGGGATTCGAAGCTGTTACGTTCAGGTTACAAGCCCCAGACGATACGAATGGGCCATCGGGTGTGGCCAGGTATAGAGATAAAACTAATGTAAAAGTGTATGAGGTCATGATATTACTATGCTGTTGTTGTCTCCGCCCTGATCGTGCTAACTTTGCAAGTCGATAACAAGAGCTCATGATATTAGTTGAAATGGTAATGGTGATTGTCGCAATATCCGGGCTGAGGGTAAATTAAAAAAAACGATTATCCATCACACATTTGTTCGAATATTCCTTTTACTTTTTCTGTCATCCACATTCAATACAAATACCTATCTTATTTGTATAAATTAGGAATTTAATCCGCTTTTAATACTCGTTATGAAAAAATAATTGACCTGACCGCCAACAATGGGTATACATTAGTCCTGCCTTTAGCCAGCCAGGGAGGTTGAGCAGGTCATATGGTGATATCAGCAATAACAGAGGGTTACCTGGAATTATGGACATTCAAACATTCAAATTCATTTATCTGTTATTAAAGTACAGTTGACATCAATATGAGTGTTGTAAATAATACATTGGAGACCTGCAAAATGTTTTTGAAAAGCCGCTGCCATGAAAGCCACCCAGAAAACAGTAAACACTGAGGATTTCACAGGGAACAATCTATATCCCCGGGATAAACGTTCATTTATACATTCAAAGAAGCTACATGTGTGGAATCTACATTGTTTACATGTGCAAGGTGCATGGATGTTTGATGTAGTTGTAGTAAGATTCCTTGTAGTCTGAATACAGAGAGAGACACCCGTAATCAATAGACATATCCTAGTAAACACAAAACATTTGTATAACATTTATACAAAGTTGGACCAACATCGAAGACGTTGGGCCGACGTTGTGTAAATGCTAGACAAATGTTTTGTAATGGCTGGGATTTCTGTCATGGTGGTCTAACCCAGCAGGCACAAGAAGATGAGCCAATGTCGTCTCGATGTTGGGCCGGCGTCGTGGACGGTGGGCCAACATTGAGACGACATTGGCTCAACGGCTCGTGCCGGCTGGGAAGGTTGCGGTACCTCGGGGGTAATTTTGGGTAAATTGTGGGTCACCGTTTGCGTCGGTGGCCCACCATTAACCCAACAATAACTCGGCATAAGATAAACGTTTCTTGTTTAGTGAGCGGTTTCTGTCATTGACCGCCAGATACAAATTGATGTTACCCTGACCAGCTGAGCTGACCTCAGCAGAGGTCACCTAATTAACCATTTGAGCGCCAAGTGCGTCTGAGGTCACGTTTAACCATTTTATTATCGCTCATATTTTAAATGCGAAATAACACTATAGTTTATAAAATATTTGGCCTTTAATTTGACAAATCTGAAGAATTTCGATTCACTTGAAGCTGTAGATGGAGTCAGCGAGACACCAATTCAACTAGGGGCTTAATTGTTTTTTTTATTGGAGCATAGCGATCAAAGCGGTAACATTCTTTCTGCCAGGCTCGCATATATACGGTTTTTTAGTAAATTACAATCGAAATTATGATAATAGCATTATCATGATGATAATATGATGATGATCATAATAACATGTTCAACTTTATATTTCCATGTGCTTTATTAACACTTTATTCCTCGGTCTCTTTTTAATTTGTACATGGGTTTACATGGTGAACCCTTTGCATAAAAGTAAATAACCCTTAAAGCGCTGAAGTACTTAGTATAAACCATGGAGACCAAATATTTTTTTCAATTTGAAATCATCATAAATGTCTTACTTAGCTTTTTCTGATTCACTTGACTACCTATGTTATATGTCTACGATCATTAGAAGCATGTCAATTCTTTCAGTGCGATGACCGTCTTTATACGCCAGAATCTGACGTATAAAGACAGTCCCCGCACCGAAAGGGTTGAACCAGACTCGATATATCTCTACTTTCATGTTTACAATGAACAGATGTCTGTTCCCTGGTTTGTTACAAACATAAACCTCTGCGCGTGTGTCCCGTTTAAGATATTTGCCACTCACACTGATGAGCATCTAGATACGCTTGGTGGATAGCAATCTATTAAAAGACCATGGTATTACAAAATAATAATGCATGGGGTATTTAATAGAAATACCACATTAAAATCATACAATCTAGATAAACGTGGTGGATAGATATCTAGTAATATACAATAGTATTACAAAGTAATAATGCATGCGGTATTAAAATAGATGATGTTGTAAACTTACAAATAATAACATAGAGATAAACGTTGTGGATTAAACAATATATTAGTAGACAATGGTATTGCAAAATATAATTATGCATTCGGTATTACAGAGAAATACCACTTTAAATTTTAAAATAATGAGATATAGATAAACGTTGTAGATAACAATCTATTAATAGACAATTAAAGAAAAAACTTGGCGTCCGATTTGACTACATGTACATGGCAGTTTTTCTACAATTATATGAATAATAGAAAGAAACGGTTGAACTTTGCTAAATATCGTCTCCCGGTCCTGGTTTGTAACCGGTCTAAACATGCCATTACGTCCCTTGTTTAACCCTTACAGCGCGAGATCAACTTTAGACGTCAGAATCTGACGTCTGTAGACGTCAGATTTCGAGGTCTAAAGATGATCCCCGCACTGTAAGAGTAAAAATATTTAAAACAGTCGTAGACCATAACAGAGGTTTTCAAATGAATTACAAAGCGCTGACTAAATAATTTGGGATGGTTTCGAATTCATTAAAACCCTTTGGTCTCCATGATTTACACAAAATTAATTCAAAGTTGTAAGAGCTCAGAACAACATATTGCTACTGAGATCCCCAAGGATGAATTATGCATTGCACCTATCAATGAGCCTTTGAGGTCTATTGGTGTGCAAAATGTAGTTAAACTGGCTTCACAGGGCGCAATCGATAAGCATTGCAGGAGTGACCATATTTATACAGTTTCAAGGTAGCCATGTGAATTAATTATTCAGTTGAGTAGAGATGTCACCGACAATTTGGCGGCATTGGGAAATGTATAATTTGCAAAATCGACTGAAAAAATTATCCAAGTTCCCCCAAATGTTCTCCTCTTTCGCCGATTGGTCGTGTATTTGCCGAACGCTTTCCGAAGTATTGGACATATTCAAAATGGTCGAAAACCATTCGCCGGGGTTGCTAAATGTACGTCTTTTGTTCGCCACTGTTCGTCAATTGCTGAATTGTCACCGAATACACTCATAATAATCACCATATTCGCCATGAGTTCGCTGAACAGTTGCTACCAGTTAACAGCTCGGCGATTAATCCCCATATACTTATTATTATTAGCCAAGCAGTTGCCAAACAATCTATTTACTTTTCATCGCCAATTTGTCAATTTTTTGCCGCATCGTGTAATGAGTCGACGATCATTCATGAGAGTAAATAAGATACTTGACTCACATTATGAGACTTTTTTTTCTCAATAATTTTTCAGGGCTCAATTTATATGCTGTGCGAGTGCTGTGAATGTGCAGTCTGTATATGTGGGTTGACACAGCAGGTCCGTATTGGTCGTGAGACTACTTGACAAAGCTGTGAGATCAACTTCCTGTCTCTTTAGTCCGGATAAAATCAGCCTTCAATCTTCAATCCGACTGACCACCTGACGTTATCCCAGAGTTTAACTGGGCCCGGCAATTACAAGCACCTGCGGGCGCTTGGTATCTAATCATCCCCAAATGGGTCATAGCTCCGAGACGCCCCCCACCCCCAACTCCCCGGTATCGCATCTTTTCAGTGGATGATTTTCGGTCAGTGGCTTGACCTACTCATTGAACCCGTGTCAAACCCTTGGTCAAACACAAACTGGGCTGGGGCCGCGCAGACAAAATCCCCATCATGTCAGATATGGGATGCGAACCCGCGACCTCCCGACTTTGTGCCAGAAGCTTTAACCACTAGACTACGGCGACATAATCAGATTATGACAATAGATAATAAGATCAAGAAAAACATCCTGGCAAGATTTAATCTGCATACATGTACCACAAATAGCTCGTTCTGAAGCCATACTAGTTAATTCCTTTTTCTGATCCCTTTCTAGTTACCCGTCTAGTCCATACCTTACACTGTCGATATTTGACTTATTTATTTATTACAATATTTTTTTTATTAAAACCATAACCCTAATACTACGGGTAATTTTGTTTGATTTCACTCAAAATCTAATGCTTGTTGACTTTTGAATAATAGTTTAGCCCTAAGGTATACTATACAAGTTCAGAAAATCGTTGCCCACGTTACAACTAGCCATTGAAACCATTTCTTTTAAATAACGTTATAATATAATGTTTGACAATTTAAAATGGTGTCCACTGTGAACCATTGACGGATAAAGGTATTCCCAGAAAACATCACGTTAGTTACATTATATAGTAAGGTTAAAAGCCACCTGGTGAATACATGCGAACTAAACAGATAAGACATTTGATTCAGGAAAACACTTACCTGTATTTACAATATTAACCTTTGAAGCGCAGAAATTTTTTTGTAGCAGCCATTGAGACCAAAGGTTATTTTCAATTTGAAACTATCATAAATGTCTCGGTTAGCGCTTTCCGATTCATTTGAATATCTATGTCATATGGATCTACGGCGGTCTATTATAATTATTTTAATTATTTCAGCGCGGGGATCGTCTTGATACGTCGGAATCTGCAGTCTACAGACGCATTCTTTTGTATAAACCATGACCAAAGGTTTTTTCAATTTGAAATCATCATAAATGTCGTACTAGTAGTTGGCTCTTTCCGCTTGATTTGAATACATGTGTTATTGGTCTACGACCATTATAAATATTTTAGTTTTTTCAGTGCGGGGATCGACTTTATACGTCGGAATTTGACGTCTGCAGACGTCAGATTCTGACGTATAAAGACGGTCCCCGCGCTGAAAGGGTTAATGCAAGAAAACACGTACATTTATTTACACTATTTATACTCAATCGCCAATATCAATAATTGCCTAATATGTTCACATCGTGCTTTTATGACTCAGAAGCAATTATCAAAACTAGTATGATCCATAGGCGTATATACATTTAATCCTTTTATCGATGTCCTAACGTAATTTTGATCCTGAAAAAGACGAAAAATAATGCAATTTAAGGAAAATTAACATATCTCAAATGTAATTGTTAACTGAACGTCTAACACAAACTTTATTTAATTGGTTTTAGTTGTGCATTATTTAGTTCCGTACTAGCTTGATACATAACAACCCACCTGACATGAGATGTTGAAACTATATTGATATAATGTCGGCACACCGATTACGACGCAGGGATAATATTGTACCAGCATTGGTGCAACGTCTAACGCTTACTGGGGAAGCATAAGTAGATTGAATGTTGTCGGCTTATGTTTTTATTCATATGACGTTGGAATTGTTAACTCAAGTTCCAGCCTAAGATGTCAAAAACTATTTATTTGTGCGAAATATAATTTGCTATTGACTCTAGCACTAGCACTAACTATTTTTGATGAATTTTAGTAGTGTTTAATTATATTCATTGAACCGTATATGGGGGCCTAAGCGGAGAGCCCCTAATGCGCTAAATAAGATGATTTCATGCTGTCCCCACAGGAAGTGTGTCTCGCTACTGCGACTCACAACTTCAAGTGTATATATATTGCTCATTTGTGTGGAATAAAAATATACTCCAATCTTGCAAATTGAATGATCATTTCTCCTTTAAAACTTCTGATTTGAATGAGAAAGACATGTCTATCAATTGTATTACTTATTTCTCCTTCGAACGTTTCTTTTTTGAAGCTTAAATATAAAGGCTAAACACGGTTATAGTACGTGGTTAACGCTGAAATATATTTGTACACACCATGGAAACCAAAGGGGTTTTGTAAATTTGAAATCATTATAAATGTGTTGGTTAGCTCTTTCTGTTATACTCTTTTTAGTGCGGGGATCGACTTTAGATCTATTCTGTGAAACGCAGTGACGGCACTCGGTGAAAGCAAGGTTATATAACACCCCTTTCTCCATACTTCATTTTGTGAAACGCAGTGACGTCACTCGGTGAAAACAAGGTTATATAAAAACCCTCCCCCATACTTCATTGTATTAGCCAGCTAGGTGGAAACAAAGGAGGTCGAGGTCATTCAGTTTCACAGAATAGACGTCTGATTCTGACTTCTGAGGTCGGTCTCCGCACTTAAAGGCTTAGCCTTACAGCGTGTGGATCGACTTTAGTCGACAGAATCTCATGACGTCAGATTCTGACGTCTAAAATCGATCCTCGCACTGTAAGAGTACAAAATATTATTAATGGCCGTAGACCCATAACATAGGTATTCAAATGAATCGGAAAGTACTAACTAAGACATTTATGATGATTTCAAATTAAAGACACCTTATGGTTTCCATGGTTCATACGAAAAAATTTCAAGTCTTAATTGTTAAGTGAGCTCCACAGGGAATGCTGATGATACAGAATGCGTCTCTATTGCTCTCCTGGTAGTAACGTCACGTTTCTAATCCACAATCTCCATTCTACAGACTCACAATCACACACATTATTCATTATAGGGATGAAAAAATATAATGCAAAGCCCCAGCGCCCAAATCGGATTGTATGGAGTCACTGTCCTACAAGTGGCCGTTTTAAAATTTGCATTATTTGTATCACCAACTAGGTATTCATCGAGTTAGTATTGCATTATAAACTTAGTATGGTATCCTCTACATACAAAGGCATCATCAATCAATAAAAACTACTTCAATCAATCAATACCACTTATAAAGCACCTAGATCCTCAGCACACCGAGCTCAGAGGTGCACAAATCCTTAGCGTGATCATGTGTCATAATCGAGGCCGAAAAAAGGTTTGTCAACAGGGAGCAGGGCTGCTGAGGGGCTAGGGTGAGAAAGCATTAAGTAGCAAACGCCGGCCATATAATAATGCAACAATAATAAAAGCATTAAACCTTTTTTTCAGTTCAATTTTGACAATTTTATATTTTATCTTATTGATCATTTTTAAACAGTCGACAATAAATGAGAGATCGATAAATTTACCATCTTATTTTAGCATTAATTACCAACTGTTACTGTTTATCCATGTTACTTTTTGTCCTAGTAAACACTGTTTCTTTCTGTCCGTCCCTGTTACTTTCTATCCGCACACCGGGAAAGCCAGGTCAAATAGGTGAGATTTAGGTAATTGCCGGAATGTTAAAATTGTTTTGGAATTACGTATTGGCAGGGCGTATCATACGGCTGGGCCAGATATCTATAGAATGTTTTTAACCCAGTCTTAGTTTTTATGCGAGGAACAACACATTTATTTGAATTTGTGACAACGAATGTATTTGAATTATCAACCTGGTACATTTCTAAGGCATCATCATCTAACCTAAGTTGGCGTTATAAATAAAGCACACATCTTATTCATTGAACGAGTTTTACATCACTGAAATGAACACAATTTCCTTATTATATATTGAAGAGCACATTTTTCAGGTCATAGTTTTTTGTTATTTACGAATCTCTTTACTCCTGGTATTGCCATCACATCACTTCACTCATATCTCTTCTCTACAGGCTGCAGACTACTCTTCTGTCGAGATTACATATTCATCAGTCCGAATTTACAATGAAGCATCCAAGCTTCAGAGAGGCTATCAAGCAAACACGAGACATGCACCCAATGCTGGTCCAATGTTGGTCCACCGTCTACGGAGCAAAAACAGTAGGTGAATCACTCGTGTTTGCCGGTAGCAATAGATACAACCAAACATTAGACACACAACCAACGTTGGGTGAATGTTGGGCCAGCGTTATACATGATGGTCTAGAATTGGTCCTACATCGTGTCATCCCAGCAAACACAGACGCGTTGACCCAATGCTGGGCTAATGTTGTCCCACCGTCTACGACGCTGCGACAACATTAGCCCAGCATTGGGTCAACATGTCGTGTTTGCTGGGATTGTGCTGTGATTGCAGGGAAGTCATCTGTCCAATGTTTAACCTTTGTCCTAATCACGTCTTTTATAGCCATTTTTAGCAATTAATTCTTAAAAAAAACCGTGAGAGAAATGAAAATCATGGATCAAAACAAGTCAACAATCAAAAGGACAACCATCATTAACCATATGACAACGTTGTGGGATCGCAGAAGCCAAACACAGCTTGAAATGAAATGAATCGGGCTTTAGGCCACCTTTGTGCACATATAGGCTAAACTAGGCCAGGAGAACCTCCTGAGGATGTTGAGATGATTGAGATGACACTGTCCTCCAGACACAGGATTCGAAATTCGAGCCCTGGCGGTCTGAGGCCGAGCACGCTACCTCTCGGTCACGGAGGCTCCCCGCAATACTGACTTTCACACGTGGACGGGGAAGAAACATTTTTTGTTTCTGTCAAACCGCCGAGACCGGGAACCGAACCCCGAACCCCGAACTCTGGCGCCTCCACAATGTAAGGAATCGCTTTATTTTCTCGGGTCCAGTTCATTATAAAGAATAATTAGCAAAATAAGTTAAAATATTAAAACAATTTCACATTGTTTACTGTGCTTGTGTAATACATGTAATCGTGTTATACACATGGAAACGGCCGGTGGAGGTGGGGAATACACAGCTGTGCCATTTCCCATTTACCAGAATCCAGAATAGCTAACGCAACATTGAATTTTAACACTGAAAGCGCTGAATATTTTTATAAAAAAACATGGAAACCAAAGATTTTTTTCAATTTGAAATCATCAAAACTGTCTTAGTTAGCTCTTTCTGATTCATTTGAATACCTATGTTATGGGTCTACGGCCATTAGAAATATATTCACTCTTATAGTGCGGGTATCGACTTTAGTCGTCAGAGTCTTACGTCTACAAACGTCAGATTCTGACGACAAAAGTCGATCCCGTGCTGTAAGGGTTACATACATATTATTTAAATGTATAATATTAAGTGAAAATCATTTCACATAAACTGTGTCTGTAACGTTAATGTGACAGAAAGAAAACATACATACTAGTATTCACAAGTCTACAGTACACTTCACATCTCCTTACAGTTATGGATATCACGTTTAGAGTTGAAGATTCCATTTCACGATTCACAGCTTCAGATCTCTATCACATAAAGAGGTCATTAACCCTTTCGCTTCTCATATCGACCAGATTTTTTTTAATCCGTTTTATTAGCCGTTGTATTATGAATTGAGTTTTTCAACATCACGATTTACTAAAGTTTTGTCTGAAATGTAACAGATATGAGTGATTTTAACGCGCTTGAAGTTGTGAGCCGCGAGACGCAGCTTAGGTGAAAATTTAAATTTCATACCTTGGCGGGAAAAGAGTTGATTACTTTCCCCAGCCTGTGTCGTCTACTACGATTCCAAGCCCTTCACCCCAGCAGACACAAAAAGATTCTAATGATATTTAGAAAATATTAGATTAAATGTTTTTTAAATATTTAAACGTCGGGTCAACAGAATATTATAAAACATAAACTTGAAATATTTTTTAAAAATATCATTTTAAAACGTTTTAAAAAACATTTTTATAATATTTACATACTATGTTAAAATAGTAATGCATTTTGAAAAATGCTATTGAAACGTTTTAAAAACATTTTATGCTGAATGTTTTGCACAATATGTCTATTTAATGTTTTATAATATTCTGTTGAACGGACATTTTAATGTTTTAAATGTACCTTTTTTTCATGTGATTTTTTAAACATGCTGGAAAATTTGTTGTGTTTGCTGGGAAGCCACTTTATTCACTTAAGTATGTTTGCCTTACCACGACGCACGGATTAGCCCTTTCTGTGCGGGGATCGACTTTACTCAATAGAAACTGACGTCTGTAGACGTCAGATTCCGACGTCTAAAGTCGATCCCCGCACTGAAAGAATTAAACAAAAAATCAGATGTATTCAAATGACGCGGCGGAAAAAGCCAGCTAAGACATATATAATGATTTCAATTTGAGAAAAACTCTGTGGTCTTTTGGTTAATATAACAATATTTCAACGCTTTAAGAGTTGAAGTTAAACAATAATCATATTTTCTGCTTGGAAAACATTTGTCCCCTTGGTAAAGAAAGGGTTATCTGGTCTATGTTGTACATATAAACCGACACACAACGATGACATGTATGCATGTTTATAACCCTACAGCCGCTGGGACCGTATATACTGTAGATCTGGTAATATTCGCGAGGTTTTAATTTTCGCGAGGAGAACAAATTTGCGAATTCAAGAATCTCGCGAAAATTATTATTATAATAGCGCTACTAAAGAAAAATGAAAATTCTCGAATTCTAAATTTCGTGAAAAGTCACAAAATCTGAAATTCGCGAAAATTTAAACACGCGAAAATTACAAGGTCTACAGTATACGTTTTAAGCTAGTCGGTAGAGTTAATACAATGCTGAGGCTATCAAATAATTCAAATTTGAAAATAGCTACTTTTTCATATAAAACATATTTGAAGCTGTAAATTGCGTCAGCAAATCCAACTTTAAATGCATGAAATATATAAACAATCCATTTAGCAGCACATTTATGCTAATGGCTTCATAAGTTGTCCAAAGTAATTATTGGCAATACGTTTCAGCAAGGAAATTCAATAGAGAGGAAGTAATTTCACCATGCAACTTAACGGTTCATAGCATACTAATTTAATCCAATTGGGATTGAAATTACAACATTAGAACGTTTTGCTCAGGTGATTTACTTAATTGCTCAAATTATCTTGTCATATTAAAGTCAATGCAATTTGACATGCATCACTTATAAATGCATTGGCCTTATTCAGCTTGAACTTTATATATTCTACTATATTGAGTGTGTGGATATAATATATTTCAATCCCTTTTTTAATTCTTTCAGCCTTTTTTAAACCCTTAACATGTATCAAAGCATCATTTTGCTTCTCTGAAGAATGACTTACTTTCCTACACCTAGGGGTTTTAGAACGAAAATTTTCATGGATAGTGGATAAATATGACAATGGTAAGTTCAGGCTTGAAAGGGTCCAGTCATCGTTATTTTGAATGAAATTAATGTTTGAACAGTAAGATGTCTGTTCAAAAAAAAAGAAATAATGTTCACCCACTTGAAGTTGTGGCTCGCGCTAAGTAGACTCAACTTCAAGTGGGTGAAAAATATTATAAAATAACTTGGCGGGTGAAATGTTAAATTGAAAGATATTATGTTTATTTATTAGGGAGGGGCCCCTGGTGTAATGGCTGACCCCTACCACGCTGAATTATTTTTGTGCAAACCATTGAGACCAAAGTGTTATTTTTTCAATTAGAAATCATCATAAATGTCCGATTTAATTGAATACCTATGTTACAGGTGTACGACCATTATGAATACTTTTGCTCTTAAAGTGCAGGGATCGACTTTAGACGTCAGAATCGGACGTCTACAGACGTCAAATTCTGACGGCTAAAGTCGATCGTCGCGCTGTAAGCCTTAAAGCTGTCTGCTTGGACAGGCGGATGTCGCCGTTTCGAACCCCACTAATGCTTTCAAGTTTCCACCCCGTTGAATCGTAAATAGTCAATATTGTGGGGAGCTTCCGTGACCGAGAGGTAGCGTGCTCGACCTCAGATCACCAGGGTGCGAATTTCAAATCCCGTCTCTTGAGGGCAGTGTCACCTCATTCATCTCAGCATCCTTAAGAGGCCCTCCTGGCCCAGTTTAGCCTATTTGTGCACAAATGTTCCCTTTATTCATTTATTAAGGGTGTATGATTGGATCTATTAAACTATATCAGTACTAAGCACAGCAGTAAGCACAAAATAATAAATATATAATCATTGTACCCTCATAAACGATAGCAGTAGGCTGCTAAGCATTCACTGAATACCAAGCAATGCACTTGGAAGCACAAATTAAAAATATATTATCAGTGTGGTATATGTGCACTGTGTATAACTTTCTGAGGAATAACATTATGATACAACAACACCCCAGATTAAACTCCTGATTTTGCCTCTGGCATGGAATATTAAAATTAATTAGGCTATGTAGAACGTTAATTGTTACCTAAACGCTATTTAAGTAAGATAGTCTATGCCATTTTTACGATGTTTTGCGTTGGCATTATATATGTAGGCTATGTTTATTTTCACGCTATAATGGGTAAATGTACACTTATTGAGATTCCTTCCTTTATAAATGTCTGCATACGACGCTGGCTCAACATTAAAGCAACATTGGTTCAACATATTGTGCTTGCTGTGCTGATGGTCCTACTGGATCAGGTGTGGCTATAAATAGATTATATTGCCTGCAAAGATAGCCGCAATCACTGTAATGAAGGAAAGTGGAATCCTGAGACCACGTCAGGTCAAGCTCATGAATATGTAATGAGCTGCGTGCTAATTTCCTTTAATGTCATCTCGAAGCCTTTGAAGGTCAGATTGCTGTTTCTAAAGCTCTAAGTACCTGTATGCGTTTATTGGACACTCTGTGTGAAAGTGGAAAGTGAATTTCAGGAGGTTACACCCCTTGTGTGATGAAGACACATTTAATCATCTTGGATATGCAAGAGTGTATCTTCCACATTGTGAAGTGGCAGATACACCCTTTCATATCCAAGGAGACACATTTAATTCGGACTTTCAAATACTAACTTATTGCCCTTATAAATAGGAAGTTTGCCCTGATGGACATCCATGAAATCAGTAAAGTCATAAGAACGTCTATAACGTTTTTACAGCCCTTTCATTTAACCTTTAACTAAGACAAATTTAATTAGAAATTGTTAGATTGGTGTATATTTTTTATTCAAATTGTACACATATATCAATATTTTTACCCACAAGTTGTGGGTCGCGGTAGTGGGACACAAAACTTCAGAAGGGGGTTTATATCTGCATGTGTATTATATATTTAATAATTGACTATTTGTTATCACATATATAACAAAATCACTACAGGGCGTATATGAAAAATAGTCTGACTGTTAACAATAAGGTCCACCCTGTATAAATATGTCTTGACATATAAATAAATAAATATTCTATACCACGTTGGTATTCTATAGCACGTTGAGGGTAACGTTTCTAACGCTGTGAGTACCTATTTGCTCTTATTGGACACTTTCGTGTGTGTGGATGAGGGAAGTCAATTTCAGAGGTTACACCCCTTGTGTGCTGTACACACATTATTGAACCGAAATAGATTGATGGAATCATTCCTAATTCAGCCACATGATATGGCGCCGGCCTACCAGTGCCAGCAGTTAACATGATACACTTACCCAATGTTCGCTCGCTCAATGTTGGTCCATCGTCTGCGATGCTTGCCCAACATTGAACCAACATTGGGTAGGTGTATCGTAGCCTATTTACTTGGATTGTACACAGATACATCAACTTTATGAGATCTGATACACTGTCATAATTCTCGGTGCAATGAAACCTATGACTTGATGTCTGGCTTGATCGAGTTTACGTTAATAAACACACAAATACACTACCCCTTCCCCCACTCCGATATCTACATCACGCTGAAATCGACTGTCCCTCATTTTGTGAAATATCACTGAATGTGTTCTGATTCATGATGGATACATAAAATAATAATACAACGGTCGCACTATTTAACGTATGCATGATAGAATAGGTACTATAATAAATAATAATATAATTTTACATTTCACCTAATGGAATATTTATTGTTCGAATATCAATTTTTATTATTAAGTATTAATAAATTATTCATATGTAATTTTAAACCTAAAGTCATTACGTCACTAATTTAGATGTCAACGTCGGTCATGGAATTGATGCTTTAGAGCTTAGTCGTAATATTGTGTTTACAATATCTATTATACTGTAATACTAGTTTGAATATATTCTATTGTATTCTATTGAAAACCTTAATTTTGCTTACTGTTTTTTTAGAGAAGCACCATTTTTTCATTTGGCTTGAATTAAACTTACTAGTTTGTTGATCTTCTTTTGAAGATTGTTCAGTTTAATATGCTTAAGAGATCTGTGATTCTTTTACTGGCCAAGATACCTGTCATTGTGTCACTTGTTTAGATATATGACATGCTATTATTAGCTAAAAGGACGATGTCGGTCATATTTCTAGAGTAGGTGTAAAATCGGGCATTATATCAGTGGTTTACATTTGAAGGTATTTCATTATATCTCTGACATAAAGGTCGAGATTAGTCATAATATGAGAGTGTTTGTTGGGCCAGCGTCGCACGCAGTAGCCCAACCTTGAGATAACATTCAGTCAATGTATCGTGTTTGCTAGAAATTAAGATTCGTGGCATATACTGAATGACAAAAGACAAAATAGACAAATTGTAACAATGTTAAGTAATAATTAATTCGGGTTTCGGTTATTAAGGGATGGAATAAACATGCTTTTCTGGGCTGTTCACTCTAACTATTGATGAGGATATAATTAAAGATAAGAAAAAAATAGCAGACCATTTCAACAATTATTTCGCAAACATAGGTCATATATTATCTCAATAAATTACTGCTAATTACAACTCCAATATGTTGTACTCCGATTTTTTAGACAATTCAACCAATTCTCGCTTTAACTTTCTGAATCTGTCATTGGTAAAATTATCAATGATATATCAGCTAAGAATAGTAGTGGACCTGATGGTATTAACACCAAACTTTTAAAACTTGTTAAACATGATTTAATTTCACCATTAACCAACATTGTTATTCAGATATTAAGCACAGGAATATTTCCAGATAGACTTAAAATTGTCAAAGTAATTCCTATATATAAAAAAGGTGATTCCTTATTAGCTGAAAATTATCGCCCAATATCTCTTCTTTCTAGTTTGTCGAAAATATTTGTAAAGGTAATGCTTATCCAGTTAAAACAATATCTAGAGGAGCACAAGTTACTTTATAAAAGTCAATATGGCTGCCGTGAGAATCACTCGACTGAATATGCAGCCCTTGAGCTGATAGACCACATTTTCCAATAATCTTGATAACGGTAAAGTAACATTTTCCATATTTTTAGACCTTTCCAAAGCCTTTAATACTCTCGACCACACTATTCTCACCCCAAAACTAAAACATTACGGTATTAAAGGTTGTGCCCTGAAATTGTTACAAAATTACTTAAGCAACAGAAAGCAGTATGTAGAATTGAATAATGTAAAATCTGAAATGTGCGAAATAAAAACAGGTGTTCCCCAGGGCTCAATTCTGGGCCCATTACTATTTGTTATATATGTCAACGATATTTATAAGGCCAGCTCAATTCTTCATGCTATAATTCATGCCGACGACACCACTTCGACTGCTAATTTAAAATATTTTTCTGCTAAAACAAAAAAAAAGATCAAATAAATTCAAAAAGATATCTTAACATCCATAAGTCAAAATTCAAATTTTACAAGCCTCCCAAAAGGGTACAGATTCCCGTCCTCAAAATAGATAATACTGAGATAACCAGTGTTGACACCTTCAATTTTATAATATTAATAAAACAAATTTAAACTAGAAACCTCATGTAGAGAAAACAGAAGAAAAAATATCAAAAGCTATTGGAGTTATAAATAAATTAAAACTTGTTGTACCTCAAAATATACTGGTGACTTTATATAACTCATTAATTTTATCACACCATAATTATTGTACACTAGCAAGGGGTTATGAACATAAACTCATCACTAAAAATAAAAGAAGCTATTAGAATAAGTCATATGGCGAGATATTCTTCACACACCGATCCTCTATTTAAAAAAATACGTTCTCTCAAATTCAAAGATTTGTTTGAGTTGAAAATTCCAAAATTTTACTATAAACTTAAGAATAACAATATTCCAGATTACTACATTTAAACACAGTTACCGGAGCACAAACACATAATTATAGTATTCGTTTTAGAAATAATGTTACACAGATTCAACTCATGCATGAATTTCGCAGGAAATGCCTTCATTATGAAATTGCCAGAAATGCAAACAATACACCACCAAATATTCTTGAAAAAGTGTACACACACAGCTTTAACGGATTTATTTTATATATAAAAAGTCATATGTTGAAAATGTGCCCCGACGATTGTCATCTAGAAAACTGTTATATCTGTAGCAGGCAATAGCATAATATAACGCCTTTATTATATTTACAAAAGTAGTTATCATTTATAATAAGTGTTATTTTTATATTTTTATAAATTAATCCACAATATAATTTAAAGTACATCTATTCATTGATACTTGTTTCCTATGTAAACTATATTTTTGTCATTGTTGTTGATTTTGCCTGTAATATGTTTTTTTATGAAACAATAATATGTACATTACAAGGTGGTCTCC
Organism: Flabesymbios commensalis; assembly: GCA_964017125.1. NCBI lineage: Eukaryota > Metazoa > Annelida > Polychaeta > Terebellida > Flabelligeridae > Flabesymbios > Flabesymbios commensalis. Next base: position 12,077,696 of record OZ024908.1, read on the forward strand.
ATGTCAGCGATTGTTTCAATCTCAATAGAGATCTCCTGCCTTTTCACTGTTTCATTATTAATCATCATGTTTGTAATTGTTATGGCGAATAAAATATTCTGTCTGTCTGTCTGTCTGTCTGTCTGTCTGTCTGTCTGTCTGTCTGTTTACATGAGAACCACCTGGTGGAGAAGGTACTGCTGAAAGCAGGCACCGACGTTGAGGACGCCTATGGGACTCGGTTCCAAGAAACAGCCCAGGAAAGTTAAAGTATACAAAAGTAAGGATTCTGATTGGTGTAGGTCACATTGCATAACAGGAAATGACCGCACCCGCCTGGATCCACTATAAAGGCCAAGGTGCGCACAGCCTTTGAGAAAAAATTGGGAGAAATCAGTAGACAATCTAAAGAGACGTTTCGGGTTTGGCTAACATTAATGGGGGTTGCTTCGGTATCTAACACATTGTAGATCACTGAAGCGACAGCGAAAATATCTAACAAATTTCACATGGAGAGAGAGTATTAACAACAGTGTACTGAGAAATTGAACGTTATTTATGCTTAATTTATATTTTATATTTTATATTTAAATATTTTATATTTAAGACTCTACGTATTCTATCCACAAGTGTTGTGTTTGCCTTGCCACAGAGAACGGGCACGCGACGATAGTTGGTGAGTGTGTCAGCGAGTCGTTGCATTGGTGCAAGGATTGTTTCACTTATAGCACTTGTTACATTGGAGCCTTGACCAGGATTTTGTCGCGGGTATAACTACTGTTACATTAGTGCGTATGACCAGGAGAGCGTCATGCATGTCACTTGCTACATTGGTACCGTGACCAGGATTCCGTCACGGATAAAACCTGTTACAAAATTGTATATACAGATTGTTGTTTTTAATAGTTTATTCCAAAATACATTTAAAACACATGTTTTACTATGTAACATCACATCATGACTGAACACATTCGACATAATATCATACAGTCTTTCTCTGGTTTTCCCATATGTAATCTACAATGCCATAGAGCTTTAACCCTTTCAAGCCTGAATTTACGATTGTCATCTTCATCCACTACGAGCCGCGAATTGCTGTCGCAATTCTCGACTTGTAGTGGATGAAGATGACTTGGAAGTGGGTGACAAATGAAAAAATATACTGTTATTTTTAAAACAGTTTCATGAAAATTTTTGTCCTAAAACCACCAGATTTCAGGAAATTAGGCCATTATTTAGAAATGCGAAATTATGCTTTAATGCATCGTGCGGGCTTAAAGGGTTAATTGGCATTTGTTTACAGCAACAATGTTGACCCAAATTGCTTACCCTTTCCGTCACCGATAATCACAATCTATTGTCATTTTTAATCATTTTCATTAGCTAATTAAATCACAGTTATTGGAAATGAAAAGTGTATTTCTACATCAAGATTTACAAATGGTTTGTTTAAAATTAGACAAAATATGACTATTTTTCACCCACTTGAAGTTGTGGGTCGCGGTAGCGAGACACTACTTCAAGTGGGTGAAAATCTAAATTATATAACATAGGGCTTTAAGGGCTAAATATAACGTTACACGTGCTGATCCCTATTCAGCCCCAATTGCAAATTAAGTTTTGAACAATTTATATTGAAAATTCCCATTAGCCCCGTGCAAATTAAGTCTAAACTCAATTGTATTTGAAGCTGCCTATGGTATCAAAACACGGCCAAACGTAAATTAAAAGTAGTCATGTGAAGCTTAACTCCTAGAACTGTACAGCTGATAATACAAAAGTACCATGTATCTTACTTGACAACTGTATGACCGACTTCTAGAAATGGAGAAATGTTTAGACTTAAATTTCACAAATCCGCATAATTTTCAGTCACTTGATGTTATGAATCGCTGTATCAAGAAACAACTTAAAGTAGCTGAAAAGTTAAATTTATTAGCTGAAATCTTTAAGCGGTAACCCTTTCATGCGCGGGTACTGACTTTATACCTCAGTATCTGACATCTGTAGACGTCAGATTCTGATGTATACAGACTGAAAGAATTAACATATTTATAATGGTTATAGACTCATAACAAAGGTTTTCAAACAAACTAGAAAGAGCTAACAGAGGCATTTATGATGATTTTGAATTTGAAAAAACCCTTTAGCCTGCATGGTTTCAACAAAAATAAATTCAGTATTGTAAGGTTAAAAAGTCAACAGCAAGCAGTGAGGACTTGGCTAAAACAATGTGTCTGGAGGTTGGTCAGTTCATCATGTGGATATCTTCTGACTGGACATAATATTTGCACAATTTCATCATTTTCTTTTATACCAGATAGATTATATGGAAGTTTTGAATCTCACACCAATGTGTTCTGAATTCCCAAATGATGGCCACTTGGGAAGTGTCCACCATCGGTATCAACGGAGATTAGCAAACTGTGAATATGTGTATGTGCCTCTAATATTCAACTTTACTGACAACACTGTACCATCATCAGCCACGGATCAATGATTCAATTGTATTTTTCTTTTTCTGAGGTTATTCCCCCTTCAAAGATATTTGTGATACACTGTATAATTATATACCCTTCTTCAGCAGTGTCACTTGTCCCTGTCTACACATAGCTCACATTCAGTCGTCATATGGATAATTGGCGATGGGCCAACACAGGTCAGTGGAAATCTCTTCCCATCAAAACCACGACAGGCGTTTTCATTTTGTACATGCTGAATGCCCACGCTGCCAGTGACACCTTGGGACGTTGTCATTATCCAGAGACGCAGCTAACAAACTCAGTGATTGTATTAAGTGAGATAACTGTAGCCCAGAGTACATAGCTATACTGTGTCTAATACTGTCAGCAATTGCACCAGACAATTGACCATCTGCAGGAATCAGCACACTTTTTGGCAAGATCAAGCAATAAAAACATATTATTTTAAACATGAACACGAAGAAAAGTTCAATGAAAAAGAGATATACATAGAGATGTGGAAAACGACATGCCAAAGTATGTTAAAAGAAAGGCAGAATTATTTATATTGTCACAAAACAATAAACAGTTCGATATAATTGAGTCTAGAACCATATACTCTAAGCATCATGAATAGTTTATGTTTGCAACAACTACCTATACGTTAATTTGAAACATACTTCTTAAAATGATTAGATTGAAGCTTAAGTAAATAGCATAATTCTGAGACTCCAATGCTATCCTCTTCAGAGACATATGAACAAAGATTACTTCAAATATAAACCATTCTGGGAAACAGATTGACACATTAGATGACAAGTAATTAAGCATTCAGGAAACCACGAAAACACATGATGTTGATTTGAAACTGGATCACCGTCTACGACGCTGACGATCCAGTTTCCAGCCAACATTGGATTACCTCTCGTGTTTTCAAGAAGCAACCCAGTAAGTGTGGGACGTTGGACCAACATTGTTTCAAATCTGGCCCACGTTCTGCGATGCTGGACCAGCATTAAACCCAGTTTGGTTAAACATTACATGTTTGTTGGTTTCAATATGATCACATGGGAAATGACGTCACACCTTGGCCTGACACGTGACCTGATTGTCTAATGACTTGAGAGAGATCTGGCTGTACTCCCGTCTGGTCGTGCGTGCGCATCTACCACACACCAACCGGAAACGTAGTTTTTCCACCACCAGATATCGGAAGTGGGCACCGTTAATCATGTAAAGAAAAAAGTTACAGGCGTAGTGAGACATGCAAACCTCCTCGACTATTTTCCTGGCGGACTGATACATTAAGTAGTGTTGCCAGATGGTGTCTTTACTTAGCTGGGTGTCCGTCATGTGGGCGTTACCCTCGTGGAATACTGGAGCTAATGCGTAAACTACGGTTGCCGGCAGGGTGGTGAAAATAGTGAAGAATGATACAGATAGCAGCATGACTGTAGTGACGGCACTATTACCACTGTCAGATTTAGCTTGTCCAGCCAGTACTGTCTGTCCTACGTGTGATAGTCTCCTAACCTCTCTAATGACACACACATTAAACATGAGGATAACTAGAGGTACAGCGAGGAACACCAGCATCTCAGTGACCCAGGTCCACAGCGCCCAGATAGACATGTCCCCTCCCCTCATGGCGTCAGGCCTCAGGGCACACTCCATAGTCACCTCGTTAAATGTCCAGAAATAAGCCTGCATTGAAGCCAGGAGGAGGGTAGTGATGACCAGTCCGGCCACAACTCTACCTGCCCTGCCTGGTGTGCACATCTCCTCCTTACGGAACGGGTGGCATACTGCTATATACCGCTCCACTGTGAACCCCAGCACCAGGAGAGGGGACAGGTACTGAGCCACGAGAAACACCATGAAGTAAATCTCACACATGGCAGGGTAGCTGAATGTCCTGATACCCCAGGCGAACTTAACATAATGTAACACGTGGAGCAGCAAGAAGAGTAGGTCCGTGACACTCAGCGTGGCCAGGTACACCGCTGAGGAGTTACTCTTACGCATACGTCTGTCCATCCATACGCTGGCCGCTATGACATTACCCACCACGCCTATGACGTACCACACAGGTGTGACGTACCGCTCCACGTACAGGGCCACAGGGCAGTGCAGGGCGAGGAAGTCATTCCATGAGTGAACCAGGAAGATGTTAGGTGGTGTTGGTGTCACGTTGCTGCTCATAACACTACTGTTCCCTAGATAACTGTGTGTCGTCGTCACCTCATCCCACAACACTGTGGACGACATATTGTTAAAAGATTATTGATTGGTTCAGGTTAACCACGTAATGTACACGTGGAAGAAATCATTTGATTGGTTCAATCAATCGTGATATACACTTGTGTGTTTCTTGTGAAATAATAAATAGTTTGGTAAACTAGTGGAATGTTGTCTTTTGTCTCTCCATTTGTTTGTGGTTATATGGTTGACATTAATGTTTAGAAAAATGTACATCAATGTAATAACATTTTTTTTTGTGAACTAATTGATGAGAACATGTTTCCTTTTCACCTGATTGTCATTTCACACTGACAATGATTTTTATATGTGATATCATTGCCATACTTTTTGACATAACTAAGTCACACTGACTTCAACTTACAGAGCGTCCTTGTATTAATTGATGCAACACTTTGGTGGCAGGAGTTTATCACTGACATCAACTTACAGACCGTCCTTGTATTAATCGATGAAATAATTTGATGGCAGCAGTTTATTTTACAATTACAAATTTGTAATTCTTTCTAATATAATCCTTTGTGTTCTAGGCTTCATGTCCATATCAGTTTATTGTTTTAGCATTTGCATCTTAAATGGCAGATGCATACAATAACAATCCCGAAGTGAAAGTGTTAGCGTCTTCCATATTATACTTCGTGGTGATATTTAGGTCACGTCGACCTTAATCTAAAGCGAGCACGATCGATATAGCTCCAGGACGGTTATGAACTTTTACAAATTGCACCAAGACGGTTATGATCTTTCATAGATTGGTCATATTCTGCTTGAAGCAATCATCCATGCTGCGTCAGTGGCCACATATCACGTGATAGTGTCAGGGGTCATCACCAGGGGCGGTAGTGGCAGCACCAGCGGTTTATGTGATCAGCCTGAGGGTCAAGTGACCCGGTGACCTGTGTATGACCTCAATCAGGTCTGCTGGGGGCTGGGTTTAGTTGAAGATTACGCCGTAGATCATACCCTGATATCATATACAGTAGAGATTCTGGTGATATCCGTAGCGTAATACACGATTATATGTCTTTGTGTCTGTAATATTATATATATTTATTTCATCATTGTTGAATTCGAAATGGTCGTTTGTAAAACATACCCACGGTGTTTTTCTTGAGGTCTGTCAACTCTTAAGAATATAGTTATTACAGATAAATTGATCTCGGTTTCAAATAAGATCAGAATTAGTTTATTTTGAGCTTCAATAAACACATTTTTAGTCAACGTTTTTTCCCGATTATACAGATGGAACATTCGTATAGATTCCAACTTTTTCTGTTGTGCTGAATTAATCACCGCCAAGAAATATTATTTTAGATGTCTTTCATGTTGAAATTTCCATCAACTTCGATTATCTGAAGCCGAATACAGAACCATGCAGGACTGAAAGAGTAGCGATTTTTTATTTCTCAGCACTTATCTTCCCTCTGCGGAGAAACACGTTTTTTTCCAGGATCTGTTGTTTTGTGTGACGGCCGGCCAGATGGTCAGTAGGGAAAGACACTCGTCAGACACTCTGGCACGATATGTTATCAAGGGGAAAGCACCAGGACAGAACTATTTCCTAGTGTCCATGACTCCCGCCTTACTGTGCATGGTGGGAGATTCTGAGGAGATCACGTATCAGTGATCAAGTCAAGTTATCCACACAAACGTGTTTCTTGTAATCAACATACACTTAAATAATGTTTGAAAAACATCTGTGTGCATTACAAGTGATATATAAGGTTAAGCCTTAAATTATGTTTAACGCTGAACTCTTTCACGTGAATTGCTTCTTCAACGTGATTTTTATTCAACAAAAGCTAGAACTTCAGTCTCCAATTTCAGCTTCTACAGGATGAAATATCCAAAGCCTAGTGATTCAAAAATCAACAGGAGGTGAAGGGTTTATAGAGTGATTCCGCCCTCACAGGGTTAGCTGGAGTGAGCACCCGCATTTGACGTCAGACTGAGCCTGACGACAAAGCTGGCTTTTTCCGGTGGACGCTAGGCACGGCTTATCCCTGCGACTTGTATGGGTGCGCATTATAACACACACAAAGCTACATAAATCTACAGGAAGTGGGCACCGTGAAGATAGCCAGGAGTTTCTGCCACAAATAACAACCACAATGCTGACGACACAGACACTGTTATCTTCTGGTCGCCATTTGCAGACTTCCGGCGTCCTTCACCTTGTGACTGCTGGGATTGCTGCTGGTCTGGTGACCGCCATTAAGGTCGGTTAGAGGTCACAGGTGGGCGATTGCGCGTAGTAATCGTACTGTTGGCTGTGGTTATCACGCTGCTAGACTTCCTGTTATTAGACTGCTATGCTTCCGCTCTTGAGTTGTAGTTCCGTCCATTGACAATGATTACATCTGTAAAGATACACAAAACACATTGAATTATTGGTCTTTGTCGGCAGTCATTTTCTGACAACTAAGGATTTTAGAATGAATATTTCTATGAAACTGTTATACCAATACATGGCAATTTTCTTTAATTTCTCACCCACTTCAAATCATCTTCATCCACTACAAGTCGAGAATTGCGACAGCAATTCGCGGCTTGTAGTGGATGAAGATGGCAATGCAAAGTCAGACTTGAAAGAGTTAAATAGTGTTAGCCAGTGTTATATAATTAACAAAAAAAAACTATAAATCATCTTGTTCCCTTCAGATATATTAGGCCGGTGCAATAAACCACCATTTAGGTGCATAATTCCCATAATTTACAACCCATAATTGCAATCATTTACACCCCTCACATTTGAGCAATTTGGATCACCATGCTATGCTTAAACCACAGCAATTATACCACACTACCAGTTCAAGATTCACTATGCTATGCTTAAACCACAACAATTATACCACACTACCAGTTCAAGATTCAGGCCCATAATTATCGCGAGATTAGCCCTTACATCTCTGTAGGGCCGGCCCGTATTCTCGTACAAGTTACGATATGCCGCAGGCTTTGGATTTGTCGAGATGGCCATCTCGACAAATCTCAAGCCTACGATATATTTTCAGTCACTTGAAGCTGTGTCTTGCTTCCGCGATCCACAGCTTCAATAATTTGACCGAAAATTACAGAGATTTGTGACTGAAAAATAATGGGGTAAAAATAACCCTTTCAGTGCGGAGATCGTCTTTATACGTCATAACCTGACGTCTGTAGACGTCAGATTTTGACGTATAAAGACAATCCCCACACTGAAAGAATTAAAATATTTCTAATGGCCGTAGACCCATGACATAAGTTTTCAAATTAACCGGAAAAAACTAACTGAGACATTTCTGTTGATTTTAAGGGGTCTTGTCAAGTTAAAAAAATCCAAAACTCCGACAAAAACTCGGATTAATCAGATCGCACCCACCGACCCCCCTGTCCAATTTTTTTTTTGAAACATTTGAGACCATGAAAACAACACAAAAAACACAACATTAAAATACAAAAATTATAATCCGAGTTGGGGCTTGACCCATCCATCCACTTCCGAGTTTTTCTCGGATTTTTTGAATTTTTTAACCTGACAAAACCCCTAAATGAAAAAAAAGCTTTAGTCTTCATGGTGTTAACAAAAATAATTCAGCGTTCTATATAGATTGTAATAAGTCATATTCTATATATAGATTGTAATAAGTCATATTCTATATATAGATTGTAATAAGTCATATTCTATATATAGATTGTAATAAGTCATATTCTATATATAGATTGTAATAAGTCATATTTTATATATAGATTGTAATAAGTCATATTCTATATATAGATTGTAATAAGTCATATTCTTTATATAGATTGTAATAAGTCATATTCTATATATAGATTGTAATAAGTCATATTCTATATATAGATTGTAATAAGTCATATTCTATATATAGATTGTAATAAGTCATATTCTATATATAGATTGTAATAAGTCATATTCTATATATAGATTGTAATAAGTCATATTCTATATATAGATTGTAAAAAGTCATATTCTATATATAGATTGTAATAAGTCATATTCTATATATAGATTGTAATAAGTCATATTCTATATATAGTTTGTAATAAGTCATATTTTATATATAGATTGTAATAAGTCATATTCTATATATAGATTGTAATAAGTCATCTTCTATATATAGATTGTAATAAGTCATATCCTATATATAGATTGTAATAAGTCATATCCTATATATAGATTGGAATAAGTCATATCCTATATATGAATTGTAATAAGTCATATCCTATATATAGATTGTAATAAGTCATATTCTATATATAGATTGTAATAAGTCATATTCTATATATAGATTGTAATAAGTCATGTTGTATATATAGATTGTAATAAGTCATATTCTATATATAGATTGTAATAAGTCATATTTTATATGTAGATTGTAATAAGTCATATTCTATATATAGATTGTAATAAGTCATATCCTATATATAGATTGTAATAAGTCATATCCTATATATATAGATTGTAATAAGTCATATCCTATATATATAGATTGTTATAAGCCATATCCTATATATAGATTGTAATAAGTCATATTCTATATATATATTGTAATAAGTCATATTCTATATATAGATTGTAATAAGTCATATCCTATATATAGATTGTAATAAGTCATATTCTATATATAGATTGTAATAAGTCATATTGTATATGAATAGGCCAATATTTTAAATATAGATTGTAATAAGTCATATTGTATATGAATAGGCCAATATGAGTGGCTGTTTTCGTCATCGTCATTTTTCATATATAGATTGTAATAAGTCATATTGTATATGAATAGGCCAATATGAGTGGCTGTTTTCGTCATCGTCATTTTTCCGCCTCGTTTCGTTGACGACGGAAAAAAATCAACAGCCATTCAAGTAGGATAATAACAAAACGAAAAAACGTCGATGACGAGAACAGCCACTCGAATGTGCCTATCATCTATATATATATATATTGTATTAGGTCATATTAATTATCAGTTCCGCAGATTCATTTCTACAAACCGGTTATGAAAGTTTGAATAAAATCATATAGATACCACTATCTTGACTGTGGTCGACATCAGTGTTTTAGGAGTTAACAACGCCACATTGGCGATCAAAGCGCAAGAAATGTAAAATAGGAGAATAATATGTAGCTTTGAAACTGCAGGCAGCCCTGGGGTTAGACCTGGAAGGCCATAGTCGGAGTCCCACTCAGGACTATGCCCTTCCAGGTCACTGCTGGGGTAACATATTGGTGATGGACTAAAAAACCACTCCTTTCATTTCTTTCATTTTGCTCAGCATTTTAAGCTGCAGTAAGCATAGAGAGCCGTTTGCGAAAGCTCTACGCAATAGTTGAGTACTAATAAATTGTGTAGAAAACAAATGTGTTCTTCAACTAAATGTGTAACAATGAAAATGTGTAAAATTGGACACAAAGAATCCGGCAAGCACAATGCAACGACCCACAGCCGTTTCATTATTGGGCCACCGTCCACGACGCTAGCTTGGCATTGAAACAACATTGGGTACCTTCTCTGCTGGGAGAAGGAATGCCAACTTTCAAAGGTCGGCAATCAGATGATATTAGCCGTAAAGAAAAAAATGTGCAACGCGGCAAAAATGTAAGTAGTCAGGCAGAAAAAGGGAGAATAGGCTAATCGGAGAAGTTATGGTCTATGGAAGAGTCCGCGCTATATCCAAGTCAACAAAATACGTTGACCCACTGTTGGGTTATTGCTGGCCCGGTGTCGCAGACACGGACCAGCATTAACTCACCATTGGCACAATGTTTTGCGTGTTTTATTTATCTACTAATTCTATCCCAGAGCTATACCGCCCAATGTAGAATGAATGATTGCCCACGGTGTATGACGTCCGGCCAACATCATACCAACATTGGGCCAACGTCTCATGCTTCCAGAGTTTGTAGCCAATGTTGGTGCATCGCTTGCCAACTATATCTACGACGGCGGCCCAGCATTGAATCAACATGGGGTCAACGTTTCGTGTTCCATAAGAGCGCCATCTGGCGATTACTGGCGGCAACTTACTTCCCCCTCGTTAGGTCTTTTCCCGGGACAAGAGGCGTATTAGGGCAGCTCTTCCCCTCACTGCTCTCACAGCCGTATTATATGTATTAGTTCAACTGCCTCCCTCTTTGCAGAAATGGCGCTTCGATGACCATCCCCAGGACTGGCCCTCGGTATAATTGGGAATTAAGCTTTTTATTGGTAAGGTATCGTATTTAAATTTTCACTCACTTGAAGTTGTGTCTCGCTACCGCAATCCACAACTTCAAGTGGGTGAAAATTCCTCATATTTGTTGAATATGAGACCAAACATTTGCAAATATTTATATATCCAAACACCCATTTCATTCCCAATGAGATTTAATGGGCTAATGAACGGATTAAATGGACTATAGCGGTGATTAGCGGTAAAAGGTTCAATCTTGTATTTGCCCAACGATTACGGTAATATTATACGTTGATTAATCTGCCCTGATGTTACAATTTTTTTGAAGAAACCAGTGGGTGCTTCACTTTTCATATACAATTCTGTATACATATATAATGTTGAGTAGGCCTACATTGATGGGATATTATTTATTTATATATTTTTTTTAGTTTATTTGCTTGTAGTACTTATGTCATACAGTACTATTTTATGCCCATCCACAAAGAAGAAAAGTACGTAAGAGTACATAGGTATACTTTCATCACTATGCTAAAGGGTGTTGTATACCATATTTGTTGTATATATTATGAGCTAACAGTTCTTAACAGTTACGTGAATGTATGATGAGATGCTTCATTTTGTTGGCTGAAGATGATGTGTTTCCACAGCTTAGTTCTTGTGTAATCGTATTTTAGTTGATGGCATCATGGACGATTCAAATCCCTCGAGTTCGATTGATGTGAAGTTTAGTACAGTGTCACGACCCGTGTCTTACTCTTATAATAAGCATATCTCTACTTTTATTGCTCATTTCGTAAAGCATGTTTTGTGTACTTTCAATCTGAGTCAGTGCAAAAATATACGAAATCGCTTGGCGGATGAATGTGCGATATACTATTATAACATATTATTTTGAAAGAAAAGTGTTGTGTGGTATAATAGTGATATGATTCACATATGTATGATTCATGTGGATTATTTATCTATTATACTATACAACGAAGAGTCTTAAACACATTTTTAAAATGTAATACATTTGTCTTTAGTTTAAACTTGATTGTTGCTATGTCCATATGACATATGTACAGTTAACCCTCGTAACAAGCGGACATTTAGTCGCAGGTTTCTTTACCTTGAGGTGATAATTGCAAAAAATATCTCTCAAGATGAAGGGCGCCTGATAAAGTACGCAAATATAATATCTGAAACGAAAGTTCAGAACCTCCTTTTGTGATGGTTCGTACCATCTCCTATAGCCATATTCACACTAAATTCATCAACCAGGGTGAATGAATTTCCTGGATTCCTTAGTCAATCCTAAGCCAATGTTTATGAAATGGTACACACACTTTGTACCATTCATGTCGCGACTACCCTAACAAATTTCGCGAAGTTTCGATAAGTATATTTTCATACCCTGAATCTTTCGCGAAATACCCTGAATGTTTCGAAAAGTATTTCAGAAGTTAGACAATTGCACGTGTAATGAAGTACTGACACGAAGTTAATGGGTTTATAGAGGGCGACATTTTTATTTATTCACTACATGTTTAATAGAATAACTTTTAAACTATACAATATTAATTAATGCAATGTTTAGGGTAATCAATGGAAAATTAACGCTTTTAACATTTCATGACAATTGGTTTGAGACTTGACTGTGAAATCGGCGAACAGCATTTACCACGGTTAATGTAAATCAGACTACAGTCAATAAATTTCAATTGACCGCGATACACAACTTCAAGCTACTGAAATTTACTCATATTTACTCATATTTGTAAAATCAGATCACGTTGTCTATCAGTTTCACACAGACATATTTCACTTCCAGAAATTGGTCACACAGATGGGAAAGAGACCACAGAAATAACGCTACAGACATCAGTACTTAGAATCACGCATAACGCTACAGTGGCCATCAGTACTTAGAGAGTCAGCATGAAGCATCTCATCCACCGAGCAGATAACGAACGGGATTGAATTTAGCGGCCTATTAACACTTCAATAGGAGTTATAACTGGCATGAAAATGTCAATCTCCAGATCTAATGGGGCCTGTTGCTCAGACAAATCATCAGACTCTCTCAGCCCTATAGTCTGATTCAACACATGCTGGATGTGGACTTTTTTCATTATCACACCACACATTTAGCATAATTTTCTGTGCAGCAGAGTTATAATGGCAGTTAATGGGAGTCCGTCATTTCGTAAACGAGGCTGTGCATAGAGTTCCATTGTAAAAAATCACCTGCGATTAGCCACTGCCTAAATCAAAAGCTTTGTAAATTTTGTCATTTAAAACTAACACAAGTAACTGCTTATTTCTAAGGTAAGCAGTTGCTGTTGTTAACACTTTAACCCTTACAGCGCGGGGATCGACTTTAGTCGTCAGAATCTGACGTCTGTAGACGTCAGATTCTGACGTCTACAGTCAATCCCCGCACTGTAAGGGTAAAAATATTTACAATGGCCGTAGACCCAGACCACAGGTATTCTAATGAATCGGAAAGAGCTAACTAAGACATTTATGATGATTTTAAATTGAAAAAACACCTTTGGTCTCCATGTGTTTTTACACAAATAATTCAGCGCTGTACGGGTTATGTTTTAATCACGGCCATAGCCGTTTTCAGCCATCTTATTTGACTTTCAACACAAATATTTGGAGGAGAAATTAGTATTAAAAATGTTAGATTGGCATATTTTTCAATCAAATTGTTCATATGTCAGTAATTTCCACCCACTTAAAGTTGTTGATCGCGGTAGCGAGACACAACTTTAATTGGGTAAAAAATGTAATTTTATAATGTAGCACAATTCTCGACTTGTACTGGATGAGATGGCTTTTAATGGGTGAAAAAATAAAAAAAGACTGTTATTATTAAAACAGTTCCATAAAATTCCCGTTTTAAGATCCCTAGGTGTAGGAAATTCAGTCATTATTCAGAGATGTAAAATGATACCTTGGTGCATCGTGAGAGTTTAAAGGGTTGACGCATTATTACATTGCTGACTGCCACCGAAGTAAATCACATGTTAAAAAAACCGCACAGATACAGTGAGAAGGCCCAGTTTGAGCTGCAAACGTATCAACAGGTTTCATGGATTGCCAAAAAATAAACGTTATGGCTGCGCTCATTGAAAAACTTGCCACAAACATAGTTTGTTTTGATATCAGATGTGTTTATTACTGCAGTGGTCGCTGTGGGTGTCTATTGACGTACAGGCTGCACATGCACTATTTATTGGAATTATTAATTGGCTGTCTGTAACAAAAGTATCCTACAAAACACGCAGAAGGCCGTCACATTAGAAATGATGGATCCATTTTCCGTCCATAATGATTACATGTTAAGCCCACATTTTATCACCGGCGCTAACGAGTAATAACATTAATTTTTGTTAATGTTTGTTAGCCCATTTTCCCTGAAGTATTAACTTAACCATATGAATGCGACATTTATTTTTTTCATTTTTTACCTAAGCGAATTTGTGATCGCAGTAGCAGGGGTCGAAAAACACGCATATGTTGTATAGTTAGAAATACAAAAATTGCGATTCTTGCTGTGTGTCTATTTTAACCCTTTAACCGCCAAATTTTTCAATTGAAATTTTCACCCACTTGAAGTTGTGTCTCGCTGACGCGAACCACAACTTCAAGTGAGCGAAAATTATTCAGATTTGACAAAATGGAGATGTCACATTTTATCTTTAACATGTTTAAAAGATGGTACTTAATGTCCTAATAAAAAATGAAAACCCAAATATATGCGGCACCGGCGGTTAAAGGGTTAACATGTGCTTACAAACAGGTGGCATCAGTGATGCAGTTATGCGCATGTGCACATTACACGCAATGATGTTTTAATATGGATAATCTGGCTCGTAAATCACGCAAGCGCACAATTATATCCACTTGTTTATTGTAATGACTAAAAATTCAAAAATAGCGTCATTATGTTAAGCGGCTTAATGAAATTGAGACATGATAATTCCTTCACTAATCAAAGATATCAATCATCATTTAATTGGGCCGGAAAAACTTATAGCACGCTGTTTTATCACAGTGATCTATGAATAATCTGGAAAAAGAATAACGTCATTTGGAACATTAGTCTGCATTTGGAATAATGCATATTCTCTCCTATTTCAGTGGGAATGGAAATTATGTCAACACTTCACAAACTATAATTTTACTTTTGTTAAATTATAATTGGGTGATTATCATGATCATATTTTTATATAGTGGAAATTCACATTTTGGTGTGGATTGACATGCAGGATTGTTTCGATGATTTAAAAAAAGCCTTGCAAATTATGTCATTTAAAACTAACACAAGTAACTGCTTATTTCTAAAGTAAGCAGTTGCTGTTGTTAACACTTTAACCATTACAGTGCGGGGATTGACTTTAGTCGTCAGAATCTGACGTCTGTAGACGTCAGATTCTGACGACTAAAGTCAATCCCTGCGCTGTAAGAGTAAAAATATCTACAATGGCCGTAGACCCA
This sequence comes from Flabesymbios commensalis, assembly GCA_964017125.1. Taxonomy (NCBI): domain Eukaryota; kingdom Metazoa; phylum Annelida; class Polychaeta; order Terebellida; family Flabelligeridae; genus Flabesymbios; species Flabesymbios commensalis. The sequence continues at coordinate 12,093,064 of OZ024908.1, forward strand.
GACCACAGGTATTTTAATGAAGCGGAAAGAGCTAACTAAGACATTTATGATGATTTTAAATTGAAAAAACACCTTTTGTCTCCATGTTTTTTTACACAAATAATTCAGCGCTGTACGGGTTATGTTTTAATCACGGCCATAGCCGTTTTCAGCCATCTTATTTGACTTTCAACACAAATATTTGGAGGAGAAATTAGTATTAAAAATGTTAGATTGGCATATTTTTCAATCAAATTGTTCATATGTCAGTAATTTCCACCCACTTGAAGTTGTTGATCGCGGTAGCGAGACACAACTTTAATTGGGTAGAAAATGTAATTTTATAATGTAGCACAATTCTTGACTTGTACTGGATGAGATGGCTTTTAATAGGTGAAAAATTAAAGAAAGACTGTTATTATTAAAACAGTTCCATAAAATTCCCTTTTTAAGATCCCTAGGTGTAGGAAATTAAGTCAATATTCAGAGATGTAAAATGATGCCTTGGTGCATCGTGAGAGTTTAAAGGGTTGACGCATTATTACATTGCTGACTGCCACCGAAGTAAATCACATGTTAAAAAAACCGCACAGATACAGTGAGAAGGCCCAGTTTGAGCTGCAAACGTATCAACAGGTTTCATGGATTGCCAAAAAATAAACGTTATAGCTGCGCTCATTGAAAAACTTGCCACAAACATAGTTTGTTTTGATATCACATGTGTTTATTACTGCAGTGGTCGCTGTGGGTGTCTATTGACGTACAGGCTGCACATGCACTATTTATTGGAATTATTAATTGGCTGTCTGTAACAAAAGTATCCTACAAAACACGCAGATGGCCGTCACATTAGAAATGATGGATCCATTTTCCGTCCACAATGATTACATGTTAAGCCCACATTTTATCACCGACGCTAACGAGTAATAACATTAATTTTTGTTAATGTTTGTTAGCCCATTTTCCCTGAAGTATTAACTTAACCATATGAATGCGACATTTATTTTTTCATTTTTTACCTAAGCGAATTTGTGATCGCAGTAGCAGGGGTTGAAAAACACGCATATGTTGTATAGTTAGAAATACAAAAATTGCGATTCTTGCTGTGTGTCTCTTTTAACCCTTTAACCGCCAAATTTTTCAATTGAAATTTTCACCCACTTGAAGTTGTGTCTCGCTGACGCGAACCACAACTTCAAGTGAGCGAAAATTATTCAGATTTGACAAAATGGAGATGTCACATTTTATCTTTAACATGTTTAAAAGATGGTACTTAATGTCCTAATAAAAAATGAAAACCCAAATATATGCGGCACCGGCGGTTAAAGGGTTAACATGTGCTTACAAACAGGTGGCATCAGTGATGCAGTTATGCGCATGTGCACATTACACGCAATGATGTTTTAATATGGATAATCTGGCTCGCAAATCACGCAAGCGCACAATTATATCCACTTGTTTATTGTAATAAAGCAAAATTTAAAAATAGCGTCATTATGTTAAGCGGCTTAATGAAATTGAGACATGATAATTCCTTCACTAATCAAAGATATCAATCATCATTTGATTCGGCCGGAAAAACTTATAGCACGCTGTTTCATCACAGTGATCTATGAATAATCTGGAAAAAGATTAACGTCATTTGGAACATTAGTCTGCATTTGGAATAATGCATATTCTTTCCTATTTCAGTGGGAATGGTATATTATGTCAACACTTCACAAACTATAATTTTACTTTTGTTAAATTATAATTGGGTGATTATCATGATCATATTTTTATATAGTGGAAATTCACATTTTGGTGTGGATTGACATGCAGGATTGTTTCGATAATTTAAAACTAATAGTAATGACGATAAGGAATAATAATGAGATACACAATATATCATCATTTTATTTTTGTTGATCTTTTTTTCAACTATATAATTTTAAAAAGAAATATTATCTCCTATTTTCAATGATGTCACAATCAATGATAATTAACTTAGATATTCTGGTTTATTTCCCAGCGTGTAAGTGGCTGCCCTAAAACTGGCAAAGCCATACAAATCAGTGACATGCCGGAATGTAAGAGCAAGGTAAACAAACTATAGGCCACAAGAGGGCAGTAAATCCCTCACGTAAAAAAACTTATGTACGTGTGTTTTTTATTTGTAAATACGGCCACTGGAAACGACTGAAATGGCAGTTATTCCGGGACTGCGCCTCCAAGAAAAAAAGGCGCACAACCCGTTCTTTATTTAAATTAGATAATGAGTTATGCTGATGTATGGAAACTAGAAACTATTCTGTGTCCTATAAGTCGTTTTTGAACCATCTTCTCCACTTTCAAGCCCCAATAAAAATATATTAACTAAAAAACATTCACACACAAGTCACCACATCAAGCCCTCGCCTGAAGGCTCGGGCTTGATGTGGTGACTTGTGCTGAGATGAGCCCATCCATTTCGTCTTTCCAACGATGCCGTATGCATATAATACAACCCTTGGTTATCTAAGCTGGAATAAGTCTGTTGATGCATGAAAACCGGAACATATAATATACTACAAATCGTTTTTGATCAATCGGCTTGACTCTTATTCTGATATGTTACACCCTGGGCATAATAGCTTCATATGTTAAAGCTTAACCCTTACAGCGCTGCAATGTTCTTGTATAAACCATGGAGACCAAAGGGTATTTTCAATTGGAAATCATCACAAATATTTCAGTTAATGCTTCATTTTGGATACCTATGTCTACGGCCACAGTCTGGCAGTATAAATGCTTTTATCTTACAGCGCATGGATCGACTTATTAAACGGCAGAATCTGCGACTATAGACGTCAAATTCTGACGTTTAAGTCGGTCCTTGAACTGAAAGGGTTAATTAAGCGTATTCGAGCATCCACCAAGTAAACATGATAGATTAAACAAATGCTGACTTAATGGCGGGTTAGCGTCGCAGACGGTGGGCCCGCAGTAAAACATCACTGGTTCAATGTTTCATGTTTACGGGATACTTTGTAGCACTTTTCGGTGAATTGTTGATTCTACTAGTACCCAGCTAAAACTCATCCTGCTGTACCTGTAGTTGACAGTAGTAGTTGGTTGACAATAATTAAACTGTTGTGTATGTAATGTGTTTAACATAATAGATACACATATAACATTACTTGTTGTAATCATAGATGCAGTGTGGATTATGTGGATTATGTGGATTCAACGACATGATTTATGTATCGCCCAAAACAGGAAAAACATGATTGAGAATCCTCTTACAGATCGACGCATATGTCTGCAAATGAAATGAAATGAACTGGGATTTAGGCCGCCTTATTGCACATATAAGCCAAACTGGACCAGGAGGACTCCTGAGGATGGTGAGATGAATGAGATGACACTGCCCTCCAGACACACTATTCGAAATACGAACCCTGACGTTCTGAGGCCGAGCACGCTACCTCTCGGTAACAGAGCTTCCCCACAATATTAAATCTTTACGTGTGAGCAAGGAAGAAACATTTTGTTTCATTGAAACTTGAATGCCAGAGCGGATGCATGTATGTGATCAGTAGATAGTAGCCGCCGCCGTCGCGCTCGCCGCCTCTCATGAGCTCGATATATACAGAACCGCTTGTCCTAATCACTCGTGATTTTGTATGAGGAAGACGTGTGAAATAAAAAAGAGTTTGGTCACAGTTCAGTATTGTTCATCAATATATTTTCCTTCCAAATTCAAGAACCGCTGGTCCGAATCAGGGATGTATTCGTTTTCGAGTCACAGTGAAAACACATTTCTAGTTTGAGGTTATATTCTTGGCTATTGCATAAGTTATTTTACGTTGCCCCGAGGTGGGTATTCCTGCAGGATGTGAGACGAATACAAATGTTGGATTATATGCATACGACATTGTTGGTAAGGCGAGATAGGCTCATCTCAGCACAAGTCACCACATCAAGCCCAAGCCTTTAGGCGAGGGCTTGATGCGGTGACGAGTGCTGAGATCAGCCCATCTCGCCGTGCCTAATACTACGGTCCCACGAGGGCCAAAATGGCTGGCGTTGTACTGGCGATGATAAAGACATGTTCTGGTGGCGATGGGTGCCGATGTTGAGCGTGTGGTCCCACGAGAAAACTCACACGCGATACATTGCCGAACCTTCGGGCAAGCATCACCGCTGCATCGCCGAATCTTCGGCGATGCATTGCGAAATATTCAGAGATTAATCGGCGCTACATCGGCTAGCAGTTTACGATGTACTTTTAGAATCGGTGACGGTTGGTGATCCTTCGGCGATGCGTCGGAGTGTAATGGTGATATTTTGACGATGTCGTGGCGATGACTTGACGACGTCATGGGGATGGTATGGAGAGCATCGTCTCTCTCTCCTGGGAGGCGTGTCAGTTGCGGCGTTATTATGTTTGTTCACCCAGCCTTATGTTGGGGAACAACACACTTTAAATACAGTTATTGGTGGTCAATAAAGCAAAACTTAAAAATAATATTGCTTAATCTCCCTGGAGCCTCTCCCAGGAGATGAAAGACCAGTACCATATTCTTAGTAGTTGCACTAGAATTATTATATGCGCAATTTTTAAATAACATGTATCACTATATATGACAATATATTCACGTACTTCACACAAACAATACTGTGGCAATCCTCCATAACGACTTAGAAAAATGACTTCGTATGAGATGTAGTGCAGTTTGTGAATATTAAAAAAATGCATTCGATTATCCTCTTTTATTTGTCACTTAATAAGAATCAATGCCATAAAATAGTTATTGCCACTGTTTTTGATAATGACGCATTGCCCTCCAGACACAGGATTCGAAATTCGAGCACGCTACCTCTCGGTCACGGAGGCTCCCCACAATATTAAAGATTCACCTTTGAGCATTACTCAAGGTCATCGAACTTAAGCAGCTCGGGGATCATTTCAGTGAAATAAAACTTATTTTGCTTATGCGCTTATATATTCATATTTTGACTTTGCAATCAGATCATGACACAATTTATTTATATGTAGTTATATTGGTAATACCTGATTTCAATCACGCACAACATTGCACGCTTCCACTTTAAATGGGTTATAAAAGTGTTCATGTGATCATCGGTGACCAATCAGAAAAGATAATTCTATGGCTCAGCAAATGATCGCCGCAGAACCGCCGATGCTTCGCCGAGCACCTCGGGAACATCGGCAAGCAACGGCGATGGATTGGCGATTGACCACCAAACCATTGGCGATATTATCATATTGAATATGCCTCACCGATGATTACACGAGCATAGCCGATGTGTTGGCGATGTGTCGTCGATGTGTCGCCGATGTGTCTGGGCCTTTTTTAACCTTGGTGTACATCGCCGAATGTATGCCGACTGCTCGGCGCTGTTTGGCGATATATCGCCGATGGTATTTGGCGTCGAAACATCGAGAAAATGTCAATGCATGTATTGAAATTTTTATCGATGTCCCGATGCCTTGGCGAAGCATGCAGATTACTCACGTACGTCGCCGATCATTCGCCGAACCACTGGTGCATGGTGGCGCTGCCCTGGCGATGTCCAAATCTGTGCATCGCTAGAGTATAGGGGGGCTTAAAAACCCTCGTGGGACCATAGCATAAGATGCAGTATGCATTTTCTCGTAAGAGAAAGCAAAATCAACGGGAAAATCAAACTGAGCAGTGAAGCGCAAAGGACAGAGCGCAAGATGGGCTAGTGCCGTATTTCGTACAAGTTACGATAAATCGTAGGCTTCGGAATGGCCGAGATTGCCATCTCGACCAATCCGAAGCCTACGATTTATCGTAACTTGTACGAGAATACGTGTCCTGATCTCACCACACGTCTCGTAGTGAAAGCCAACAGCACGATTGTGAGAAAGTTGGATGCTAGCAGAGTTAATGGAATATCTGAAGATATAATTGATCGGATCTCACATTCATTCTGGAGGCGTAAGTAATAATGGCGGATGTCGGCACGCTGTCTTATTCCTGTTCTCTCACGGTTAATTTCTCCCATTTTCACGCCTCCGTGGACATGGTGGACTGACAGACCTCGTGGAGCAGCAATCAGAAATATAACATGGTTTAGCTACAGCTGCCTTCAAGCACCTGCTAATTCTTGGCATAGTGTGAATTTGATCTTAAACCCTCATGCTGGCGAGTTGTTTCGGACTATTTTTCATTCATTTGCAGCTGGAATTGCAGCGAGAAATAATTATATCTGTGCAAAAATATACGTCTTCAAAATGTAATCCTTAGGTTAACTAAAAGTTAACAAGATGTAATTCTTAGATTAACTGAAAAGAAACAGAATGTAATTCTTAGATTTACTAAGCATCTACTGCAAAACATTTTAGCATTTTGAGTTGAATTTATTTTGTCTGAAATTTGCTTGACAACGCATAGACACGGTCCCGGCAGCATAAGGGTTACGCCTTCAAATGAATTGGGATTTGAAGCCTGTCATTTAATAATCTAGCACGTATGGCACCATTATCCTGCAGCGTGTTTTAAGATACATACCTGATATTTTTTACTATTGTATATAGTATGTATCTAGAGTTAAACATTAAATAAGAAGGTACTGAGCTTTCATTAGAATTATTTTCGTAGTTGATTATTTTATAAAATAAAGATGATAAATAATAGCTGTATGCCGGGGGTGGGGGGGGGGGGGGTAGGGGTGGGCGTACACTCTACACTGAGAGGGGGTTACTACTGCTGTCTCGCGCATAATGTGTTCCACGTTCACGCCACAATGAAGAGAGAAATCGCTCAGCAACCGGGAAGGGAGAATAATTGCTTGGCATCTGCATTATTAGTGACATCTAACGTTATTTCTGTTTCACATGCATTACAGTAGACGTTGAACCAAGCTGTTGTGAAGTTGGACCAACGTCTGCGATGCAGACACAACATTAAAACAACATTGACATCTTATTTTCTGTGATGTGGCTGACAAAATACGTTGAATCAATGTTGTTTTAACGTTGGTTCAGCGTCGTAGACGGTGAACCAACGTTAAGCCAACATTGATTCAACGTCTTGTGTCTGCTGGGCATAGACCTGATACTTAACACTTTAGCTACATGTGACGCTTACATTACGTGACTCTTATATGTGCGTTATTTGACATATTTATAATCAAATTATTTCCACAGGAAATACCATCACGCATTAAAAGTCGCAAGGTTACAGCTTAAATTTTATATTATCACACATTGCAATTTAACCATTATACCGTTGAATTGTTGGTTTATGTTTGCTTTTGTCATTTGAAGATGTAGTTATATGTATATCAGAGTTCCCCAGAGAAAAAAACATCATCTGGTTGTTCTCTCAAAAATATCAACTTAGCGCGGGCGAGCAGCTTAACACTGCTGCATAAAATTTGCAGCATGTGTGGTTGTCCACTAAGTAATATCTGGCATTGGAATGATGACATATTTAACCCTGAATGATGACGTATTTAACCCTGAAACCGATAATTGAATAATTTAATATGCTTATCCACTTGTCCCTCAACTTTGTCTCGCTACCGCACCCCACAACTTTAAGTGGGTGAAAATTAGTCATATTTGTTTAAATTCAGACAAAACATTTGTAAATCTTGATGTTTAAACACACATTCCGCTCCCAATTACTGTGATCGAAGCGACTAATAAAACGAATTAAAAACGACTGTAGTCGCGCTCAGTTGTTTAAAGGGGCATTCACACCTGTTACGACTTTTCCCTAGCGGTACGACTTTTTTGCTTGCGACGCGTCCGCAGAAGTTGAGCCTTCTATAATATGATGGGGTGTTCACACCAGGACGCGTCCCGGACGCGTGGACGCTACCCCCTCGCGGCGCGTCCACAGAAAGTTGAAAAATGTTCAACTTTTGTCGCGGACGCGCGGGGGGTGCTTACAACTTTTCCTTGCAAGCCAATCACACACTGTTTCTCGTCACGTGACAAAACATGGTAAATAGTGTTGTTTACTTGGCTGCGCACAGGTTTTCCTGGTAGCGATGTATATATGACCAACAAGCCACCTTTCTAGATTACCAGGTCTAATTTACACGGATATGACTGGGATGTATTCCAACCAACTTTCAATAGCTCTACTATACTACCCTGAGATGCTACTGTATCTACTGTGTACACTTGATACAGTTGTGGAGAAAAATTCGGGTTAATAGGTTCAAAGAAGGTCATGCTTATACATGTATATGTACATGTATATACGTATACATATAAACCGGGATACCAGTCCCGATTATTTGATGTAAGCTGCAGGACAGTTTGAAGGAAATGGAGTGATACCTTACTCATCACGTCCGTACAAAACCACCGTGAATTGTGGGACAAATGGTCATCCAACCACAAGGATGACGCCATGAAGAAGAATGCTTGGCGGTCCATAGCCAGAGAATTAAAGAAAACTGATCAGAAAAACATATGTTAGTAATTTATATGTAGCAATTTTTTCTTCAAATATATCAGTTGTTGATATATATATGTGGTAGCCCAGCAAACACAAGACGTTGGCCAAGAACACAAATTCGGTTGGTGACACACGAAAATAATTTTAGAGCCTTGTTCCATCAAGTCTCAGCTACCAGCCGGTGATATTCCCCATATCTCTTTCATTTTTTCAAGATTTCGTGCACCCATTTTGTTCTGGTTTGTGAGCGTTTTTTTAGGTGTAATACAGCAGCAATAAGTAACTGATCTTCTTCTTGCAGCGCGTCGAAAATATCTGTATCCATCATCGATCATGGCTTTAGAATTACTTCTGACGTTAAGCTTCAACGTAGCAAGTGGTCAGCCACGTGTGTTGCAGCTGTCACAACAAATGTTGTTTTATGGTAGCGTCCGCGTCCGCGTTTTGTCGTAGCATATGTGAACAGTCCCGGGCGTTAAGTCGTAAGCGTTTTGTCGTCGGCCGCGCCGCTAGGGAAAAGTCGTAACAGGTCTGAACGAGCCTTATATATGCCGTGAGGTGCGCAAGGCCACTATATTTGATTTCTCTGTTTCAGAACAGAAAAAAAAACATTTAAGAAAATAAAACCATTGAAACTATTTTGGGAAAATTTAATGAGGGCAACGAGATAAAAAAACATGAGACAAATTTCTTGAAAAGTTAATGAGGGCGACGAAATAAAAAATGGATTTATTTGACAAAAAGGTAATGGATGCGACGAAAAAAACAAGCAAAATAAACATAGCTGGAGAAATGTTTTTAACTCTTGAAATAAACTTGTTTTTTTCTGAATGTTTTTTATCTCCCGAAATTAACTGTTTTTTTCTTAGAAATCGGCAACAATCCAATGCGCACAGTGGGCAGAACAAAAACACATGTTTTGTTTGTAATGCGCCGCCTAAATCTAATGCGCGCGCTCAACTAAAACAGAGAAAAAAACATAGTGGCCTACAGGAAGATATGAAGGGCATTTCTGTTTTTTAATCCTCACCAAAATTCGCCCATATTTCCAGCGTGCTTTATAGAAGCATTAAGCCGCCCCATATCACCCATCTGGTCCTGAAAGAGCGTATGTCCCAATTCACAAAGTGGGACATACGCTCTTACAGTACCAATGTGGCGATATTTTCCTACTAGACTCTGATATACAGTCAGGGGTACATGACCAGTCCACATCTCGCGCCATGATATATGACCAGTGTGATCCGCCCGACTAAGTGCTAGAGCATGTAAGACATGTACGAGATAGCGACCACTAATGCCGGTACATGGAAGAGATGCTAATTAATACTGCAGTCGGGTAGGAGAACATTATCCCTTGGTGGGCGCAAAAAATGATGTCCTGTCTCACTTAACGAAGGCTGGTGAGCCGTGATAAATGATGTCCTGTCTCACTCAACAAATGCTGGTGGGTCGTGAAAAATGATGTTCTGTTTCACTTAACATAGGCTCGTGGGGCGCGAAAAATGATGTTCTGTCCCACTTTATAACGAAGGCTGGTGGGCCGTGATAAATGATGTTCTGTCTCACTCAACGAAGGCTGGTGGGTCGTGATAATTATATGATGTCCTGTTTCACTCAACGAACGCTGGTGAGCCGTGATAAATGATGTCCTGTCTCACTTAACGAAGGCTGGTGGGTCGTGATAAATGATGTTCTGTCCCACTTAACGAAGGCTGGTGGGCTGCAAAAATTATGTACTGTCCCACTTAACGAGGGCTGCTGGGTCGTGATAATTGTATGATATACTGAATCTCTCAACGAACGTGGGTGGGTCGGGATAAATGATGGCTTGGCTCACTCAACAAACGTTGGTGGGTCGCGAAAAATTATGCTCTGTCTCTTAATAAAGTAAGTTATCGAAAAGTACGCACCCCTTTAATATACGTCAGTGATTCAGTACTCTCGGAAGATTTGCCGACTGAGAGGTAGCTTGCTCGATTTTAGACCGCAAAGCTCAAATTTTGGATCCTGTGTTTGGAGTGTAGTTTCACCTGTCCGAGAACTAATGGTGACACTTCAAATATTTGGGATAATAATATGATATTCCTTTTTAAAACGGGTTAAAACTTGATTTTTTTTCAATGTGAGCTCTGTATCATTCTTGTGACTATTAAGCATCATGTGTTTTAATGATGAACGAGACCGATTTATAGTCTATATGTTGCATGCATGATGCATGACTAAGCTACACTACAACAAATAGCAGAAATACATATATAGCTCTTTAATTACATTGCAAATGCAAAAGGCAGTCACTGCTTTCTCAAAGAGGAAGCAGTTAATCATAAAGCGCTGATTTTTTTAATAAACAAAGAAGACCAAATGTTTGTTTTTTTCAACTTGAAATCATCCTAAATATCTTAGTTAGCTCTTTCTGAATCATTTGAATACATATCGTCGCCTCGGAGCTAAAGGATCCTATCTGCCACTCTAACGAGTGTCAGATAGGATTCTTTAGCCCCGAGGGTACGATATGTTATATGTTTACGACCCTTATAAATATGTCTACTCTTACAATGCGTGGATCGTCTGTAGACGTCAGAGACGTCAGATTCTAACGCCTAAGGTTGATCCCCGCGCTGTAAAGGTTATGGTTAATGATGTTTGCCTTAATAATGTACACGAGGACACTCCAGCAACTGTCCACCTGAAATGGAAGCAGCTCTGTCGTTTCTTTTTGTAACAAACAAAAGCAAACTGTAGTAATTCATTACTTGGTAAGTAGCAGTTACTCCTTGATCGCAGTAACTACTTGATCAGATATGTTTCTCTTTCTACGCTAGTATATATATATACATGTATAATTTCCGACATTCCTGTCCCAAATAAAAAACACAGGAATAACTGATAAACGTGATTTTTTGTACAATTTCTACTTTGCTACAGCAACCAAAAATTTAAAAGACTCCCACCATTGTATTATATGTTCACATATTATGGACATATTAAAAAGCAAAAAAAAAAGATTTTTGATTGTTTAAGGCCTGACAGTGTCGCTTTATTATGGGTCTGTAACTATATAGGCCTACTCAGTACATGTAAGTTTCAATGTCCACCACAGATAGTGGAGAGACAAAACGGGCTGTGAATTATAGGCCTATATAGCATAATCAAGATTGCTCTACGCAATTATTAACTTATAACTATTATCAACAGCGTGATTTACGAGGTATTACGAAAAAAACACGACCCTTCGTCCCTCAACCCAGTTCTGGTTCAACGTTGGGCTGACTTGGTATACGGTAGGCTAACACTGGGCCATCATATTGTATTTGCGATGTGTAGAACTGCAAGGCCCACGTGGCTGACAGTTTACACTCCGGTGTGCAAACACTGCCAAAGAGTGCTCATTTGAGTGCGATATGGGAAAATACAGCACTTGTCCAATGAAAAAAGTGTGAGCCTTTAGGCGAACACTTTATTCATTGGACATGTGCTGTATTTTCCCATATTGCACTCAAATGAACAACGTTTGTATTTTCTCACACGATCAAGCTACACATGACATAACTGCCATAGATTGCAATTCCCACTATAGCTATAGTGGGATATGGGCTCATACCGATATACGTCATATATTGAAAATCACTGAGTGTGAGATGGGTCTATTAATAGGTGGTCTACTATCGCAACCCACACAAACACAGCACATTCAGCCAATATTATTTCAAAAATGGTTATTATTAGCGAGCGATTCGTCAGTGCAGAATGATTATAATCAAAAAGAAATGTATCATCATGTAATCTCAAGTCCCGATACAACCGGATTTACCAGCACAGAAGTATTGTATGTATTTATTGGCTCTGGACATTGTGATTTCAACCATTTTAATGCTGAATTATTGTTAAATATTTTACATGTATTTGAATTATGTTGGAATTGCTAGGGGAGAGACCACATCACACCCCCCCCCCCAACTTGCAAATACAAACGAAGGCAGTCTTATAGCCAGGTTACATCCTGATATCGTAGGCTTCGGATTGGTCGAGATTGCTCAGGGGTATTGTCAAGTCTTAAAAAATCCAAAATCCAAAAAAATGAGTGGTTGGGTCAAGCCCTAACTCGGATTTTTGAGTGTTTTTCGTGTTTGTCTTGTGTTTTGTTTTCATACATGTTTCAAAAAAAATAAATAGGGGGTCCGATTTTTGAACAGACCCCTTATCAGTTTGGTCTGACCTGGACTACGTGCCTGCATATCGCTCTTCATTGATCGAGCACGATAACAGCAATGTTACAACACGATGTAACTACTGTATCTTCATAAACTATACAACACGATAAGATATCGCCAAATGACTTTAAGCTGACTTATATAATCTTTGTAGTAGGATATGTAAAGAAGCCTCTGCCTGTAATGCATGTGTGGTATTGACAATGCAGGCTGTGTGATAGCTAGATACAGAGTCACTGGTGGCATCTCCACCATGTCGCGCACGGAACCACTGAACTTCACAGTGTTTTATGATGATGAAGGCTTCACTGATGATGCTAAGAAAGCGAAGGAGATTGTTGCGTACTTGGTGGACTATTTAGAGAGTGGACTAGGGAGTGCTAATATCACAGCTTGGAGAGGTTTTTATAAGGAGAGAGATGGTCTGCCGGGCGAGAACAAGCTGAGGTGGTGTATTAACGTTCTCCAACGAGCACAGAACCTCATATTTATAATTACTCCGAATTTTCTCATTAAAAAATGGTTGAGAATTTGGAATTAGATGGCCAAGCTTATCCAGGAGACCAGAGGAGATAAAGTCGATGGCTCGATAGTAACTCTTTAGTTTCGAGTGGCGGACGACGCGAAGAAGGATGCCACAAAACTAAGTGGTTCATTAGGTCATTTAGGTTTGACAGACAATGTCATTGACTTACCAGAGGAATACAGAGGGCAGACTTGACCGACCAAGAAGCACAAACTATCATGGCTGAAGTCACAGATGCTGACAAAACCAATGAATTTCTGCGTATTATTAAAACTCGTGGTTCAAAAGCCTATGATGTGAAAACCAGCGAGTATGCCCTTGCTAGGGAAATGGAACCAGAGCGCGTGGCCCAGATGCCTCAAGTACCTGATACATCTGATGATCATGTAGACCAAACTACAACAAGAGCAGAAACTCACACTGATAGTTCTGCACCAAATAATGATGATAAGCAAGTCCATATGGCGGAAACAAAACAGACTATATCTCCGAAAACTGACATACTTGGTGTACCAGCTGAGAAAATGCCGGCGGCCAGTAAAGACCGAGATCGTTATTAGATGGATGAAACAAAAAAGGTCGAGGTTTAATTATCTGTAATACGTTTTATCACCAGAAAAGGACTAGCTAACAGAGATGGAGCTAACTTAGATACAGAACTTCTTAAAGACTTGTTCGAAGAACTGAGATAAGATGTCGAAGTCCAATATGATCTAGAACGTGCTGGGATTTTAGAGGCTTTATCCGTAGAGGGTAAAAACAAAGCCCACAAGCAAGCTCATGCTTTTGCTCTTATTATCATGTCACATGGCAAAAATAATACCATCCTAGGCATTCACGGGAGGGAAGTAAGCCTTCAAGAGGTGGGAGACTATTTCAATGCAAAAAAATGTCCATCGTTGATTATGAAACCAAAAGCGTTATTCAAGCGTGTCAGGGAAGTTCATATACAGAAGGCGTTTCCACGGTACAGGCTGACGATGTGCCGAGTGATGATGAAGAGATAGAAGAAGACGATCAACTTGGTGAGAAAGCAGATCAACTGTGGGCAATGGCTACTGTCTCTGAATATAAAGCATTCTGTGACACAAAAAAGGGAAGTTGGTTTATTTGCGATTTGGTAAAAACAATAAAAAAATGTAAGGAGCAAGACCATTTTCTAGAGATACTTACAAAAGTATGTAGAGAAGTGGCAGATCCTAAGGAAGGAGTACGGTGTTATAAACAGCTACCATGCATAAGAGAAACAACACTGAGAAAAAAATGGTTGTTGTGATTACTATGTTATGCAGTAGGTCACCATCTCAAGCATCATCAGGATGACAGAAGAGAAGGGGTGGAAGGTTATGTACATGCAATATGCATGTATTTGTCTGCCGTGTGTAACGTTGATGAAAGACCAGTAAGTCAAGAATCGTAGCTATTTGTGCCTTCAATCTATGGGTAGCCCTTCCAACCTTGGACTAAGCTGTCTCTTTATCTAAGGCTGGCAATGTCTCCGCTAATGTTGCGGTGGGAAGCTTGTAGTAGCCGAAATAGAGTCGAATCGATGTGTACATAAATAATATAAGATGTTTTTGGCATGGTTATGTGTGAATTATACTTCAGATTATTGAAATGTAAAATTAACATCAATAATCTTTCTTGAAAAAACATGGCTTGCCTTAATAATTTATCATAATCATAATAATTTGCATGTAATATCATCGACTTTTTCAATACATTGTCAATGATAAATGGCTGTTATTTCATGTTAGCGATATATCGCATTGTCCTCGTGCCTCTTGCTTAATTTCATTTATTGTTGAGCTTTATTTTCATAAATATCCATGTAAAGAACTTAAATGTGTATTTTATATACAAAGGGTTCCGCCAGCTTACATGTAGAGCAGAATCGGTTTAATTACTGAAAATGATTAGCTAAAAAGTGATTTTTTATGAAAAATATAAAAGGCCCATAGATACTTTTCTTGTTATTTACTTATGTATAAATGTATGTATTTCATGTGTTATGTTATTTACGAACGTATAGCTTTTATAAAATCACGACTTGTTTTTTATTATTGGATATGAAATGATATCAATTACTGTAGATGCGAAATCTGGAATCTAAATTACATTCTGTGGTGTTTTTTTTTATTTCAATAACACTTAGTGGTATATTTATTTAACTGGCCATGTGCTGTTTCCTTTACAGTTTAATACATGTAAAAAACACCTTTGAAGTAACAACTATTATGCTCTGTTAATCGGCTAGTGCTGTAAATTTATAAACAAAGATATAAAATGCGAACGTGACACTGCCACATGAACCAATATACAAAACAATGATAATAGCACAAGCCGATATTGACGTCACGCAGCATGTAAGAGGCTGCTAGAGTGAAGCTGCCTGCCACAATATCAGATAATAATTTACTATATTAAGAGGTTGTAGCACTTCACAACAGCTATAAGAGTATTTATGTTATCAGTGATCCGTTATTTAGTACAGTGAACATCAACCACTAAGTGATGATCTTAATAGTGAAGAAATCATCATTAATGTCTTAGTTAGGTCTTTCTGATTCATTTAAATACCTATGTTATGGGTCTACGGCTATTATAAATATTTTATTTCTTACAGTGCGGGGATCAACTTTAGTCGTCAGAATCTGACTTCTGCAAGAGTTAAGCATAACAGCACAGTACACACAAATGGTGAATCAATGTTGGCCTGCTATTCCATCTGCGACGTCATAATGCCCACCTCAAACCTGAGCGTGAATAAGAAAATCCTGATTCTATAAAATATGGGTTGTCCAATGGACAGAAAACAAATTGCGACATTTTTAAATCGCTTACTCAGAAAATTTTATTTGATATATTAACAAAATTCCCCGCAGACTTTTAATTATGTTATTATTAACATTGTGTGTAAATAAGTAAAATATTATTTAAAGAATGTACTAATAAATAGCTCTATATTTGTCACACAGCCAGAAATGGTATGAAATTGTAAAGATTATTATAAAAAATATAATTTTTTTCAGAATAAAGTGTTCTTTTTTATATTTAGAAGGCGCATTTATACGATTACAACTCCAATGCCATATTGTGACCGTTTCAGCTTATTAAAAACACCATGACGCCCATTCACTAACCAACCTACATTTCAAACCGAAATAGCAACTGATTTAGGCGTCACGGAAGAGTAAAATGTGGCTTACGAAAATTTAAGAAATATATTTGCAAACAATCCGTAGAATCGATTTATTAAAACTCGACCTAATAAAAAATCGGCCCGTAAATTTAACAAACATGAAAAAATCCGTAGTATTCAACCCCCAACCAATCAAAGAGTGATTCAGCATGTCACATGACGAGATCGGCCAATCACCGCCGTCATTCAGCTGTTATTGAAATTAGGTGTGGAATACATGACTTGGCGGAAAAATCCGTAGAAATATGGATAATCCTGAAATACTAAAGTATAATAATTCAAATAAGCGATCATAACATCCGTAAATTGAAACATTGTTCATTCGCCTAACCCTTTGAAGCCTGAACTTACCATTGTCATCTTCATCCACTACAAGCCGCGAATTGCTGTCGCAATTCTCGACTTGTAGTGGATGAAAATGATTTGCTGTGGTTCAAAATTTAAAGAAAATTACCATGTGCTGGTAAACCATTTCCTTGGAAATTTTGGTACTAAAACCCTTTGTTTTAGGAAAATTAGGTCTGTTTTCAGGGATGTAAAATGATGCTTTGATGCATCGTCAGGGCTTAAAGGGTTAACTTTATTTAAAATATGCCATGTGACGTATCAATCAGACGAGTGAGCGCCTAAACATGTTAAAAATCAGCATAAATGTCTTAGTTAGCTCTTTCTGTTTCACTTGAATACCTATGTTATTGGCCTATCGTCGTTACACATACTTAACCCTTGCATTGCGTTGATCGACTTTAGGTGTCAGAATCTGACGTCTGATTCTGACGTCTAAAGTCGATTCCCGCGCTGTGAGGGATAACCTACTTTTAATAATAAGAAAAAAGGCATGAGCTTTCTTGTGATATTCGTTTTTACTTTCTTTGGATAAAGCCTCTAAAATACTACTATTTTGCTTATGTACGACGTTTTGTAAAGCGTCAACTAAGACATTAATGATTATTTCAAATTGATACAACCCTTTGTCCTCTTGGTTTACATAAACATATTTCAGCACTTAAACGGTTAGCTATGGATCTACTTATTACACAACTTCAAGTGGAGAAAACGCAATAACTTAGCTCAGCGCTATAACCCTTAAAGCGCTGAAATACTTTGGTATAAACCATGGAGACCAAAGGGTTTCTTCAAGTTCAAATCTTCATAAATATCTCAGTCAGCTCTTTCTGAATCGTTTGATTTTCTGATTCGCTTGAAATGTTATGGGTCTGCGGCCATTATAAATATTTTTACTCTTACAGTGCGGGGATCGACTTTAGACGTCAGAATCTGACGTCTATCGTCGATCCCCGCACTGTAAGAGTTAACCCTTTAACCGCCAAATTATTCAATTGGAATTGCTACCCATTTGAAATTGTGTCTCGCTGACGCGATCCACAACTTCAAGTGAATGAAAATTATTCAGGTTTGACAAAATGGAGGTCAACTGTTTTCAAATCTTGCTGATTAATGCCACTTTTTATCTTTATCTGATATGTAATGTGCTAATAAAAAATGAAAACCCGAATAATATATATATATTATATGCGGCACCGGCGGTTAAAGAGTTAATGATCAGGAAGCTGTCGTCATTCAGAAATACATTTATATCACAGCCGGAAGCAAATCTGAAGAACTGCTAAGTAATAGCTCCTGGTTCTTTACGTGTGGTGACAACGGAGGTGACGCAATCATGAGCTAAAAATACACTGTGACGTCCAAAAACCAAACATATCATTCTATGGTATATATGGGTGTATGTGCATATGTGCATAATGCGAATGTTGATCCTGGTTGTACAAATATACACAAATAGATACATGTACATGTCTGTACGTGCAAATGTGTATATTAGTTTAGTAGATAAGGTAACCTATTGTGCATTTTATGATTAAAGCATGGAATTTCTACCACTTGTAGAACATATCCCAAGGGTTATTTTAGAATGTGGAGGTAAACTGGATTTGACCTCTGATGACCTCTAGAGGTCATTGACCTCGAAAGGGCAAAATATTCACTGGCAAAGTAAAAAAGTAATGAAAATTGTACATTACAATATCTATGATTTGTTTCTGTGTCCTAAAAATGTGTCAAATACTCGAAGAGACTGTTTTCAACTAATAAACATAACACCGAGGTCATGTCAAGGTCATACCAAGGTCATTTAAAGGTCAAACTGCCAGAAAATAGTTAAAATGTCCACTTTTTATCAATTTCCACGCTGTTGTTGTGCAGTCATTTTTTACAGAGGACTGGTTTTGACATATTCTTCGTCCTATGTATTTTCCACACACATCTTAGGATATATCTCCTAGGTATTCCACTTATTCATGTTATTACGCTCCTTCCTCAATATTTGGTTGATCGGGCCAAATTACAATTATGCAGCCTTTTAAAACATTTGCTTGTGCTCCCATAGCATGAAGTTATGAAGTTTGACATGGGGTGGGGTTGTGTTTTACTGGAGTACCATCCGAAAGCAATGTGAAGGTCATGTCAAGGTCATTTCAAGGTCAAAGTGGCAAAAACTGTTACCATGATCACATATCTTCTTCAGAGCTGTTCCAATTTCTTTTTCAAACGTGTCTTCACTTAAAGGAGCCTGAGCTTCAGTCTGGTGGCATCTATACAGTTTTTCTGAAATCACATCTATCTACATCAACCTAACTTTATGCAGGTGGGCCATATCTGATAATTTAAAGTCATATCTGGTTATTATCTATAGGCCTACTGTAGATAGATGCATAGTGTAAGCCAGGGGAGCCATAAGTATATCGTTGATGCCATCAGGTTTTCATCCCATGTCTGTAGGGGAAGAGGGGTTTTAGTCGCGCCGGGATCTATCAAGCGTGAGGCATCAGGCGGTACTAATTTTTGTAGGTGCAATAACTATAAAGCTAGTCGTTATTGTTTGTTTGAAATTTTAAATCAAATTCTCAACAACATGGGGATATGCAAGTGGATTTTTAAACAGGCTACCAAAATGCAAAATATCATAATTTAATAATCATAATTTATTGTGGGCGCAAAAACTCAAAACCTTAATCAGAAATTATCCAAATCTTACAAACACATTCCCCACGATAATTATGGAGATGTACAGGCAATTTGTTCAAGATTTGACTGAAATTTAAAATGGTCGCCACAAATCAATTTCATAATTTATTGTAGCCGCAAAAACTCAAACTTTGCAAGAAATTTGGCAAATTTTACAAGCACATTCTCCACGATATGGAGATGTGCAGGTGAATTTTGTAACATACCACTACATTAATTTTTCACAAAGCTCGACAAAATATCGATGTCATGACTGCCAAATTTTCTCGTTAAATTAAAACCCTGTCACCATGATATACAAAAAACGATATTCCATCTTTCGGTATTCGGTATACTTACCACATCTATTCAGTTATAACGGCCTCGTATTCTATTATAACGGAACAGTATTTCGTTATAACGGTTTACTAGTCCGTTATACCGAGCTACTGTTCCGCTATAACGGGTTAGTATAAAATGTCCGTTATAACGGTCTAGTATTTCGTTATAACGCACTAATCCGTTATAACAGTCTACTATTCCGTTTATATAATGGTCTAGTATTTCGTTATAACGGTATATTATGTTCTTATAACGGTCTACTCATCCGTTAAAACGGTCTACTAATTTGGTATAACGGTTTCCTATCCCGTTATAACGTCATTTCGTTATAAAGATATCGTATTTCGTTATAGCGGTCTACTAATCCGTTATAACGGTCTACTATTCTGCTATAACGGCTCATTATTGCGCTATAGCGGTCTATTACTCCGTTATAACTGGCTAGTATTTCGTTACAACGGTATACTATTTCGTTATATCGGTCTAGTATTTTGCTATAACGGTCTAGAGTTCCGCCATAACGGTCTACTAATCTGGTATAACGGTCCACAAATCCGTTACAATGGTCTACTAATCCGTTATGGCTGTCTACTAATCGATATAACGGTCTACTAATCCGTTATAACGGTCTACTATCCTTTTATAACGGTCTGATATTTCGTTATAACGATCTACTATTTTGTAATACACCGTTATAACGAAATAGTAGACCGTTATAACGAAATACTAGACCGTTTTATAGCCGTACAGCAAAAAGTTATAAAGGATTAGTACACCGTCATAACTAAATACTAGACCGTTATAATGACCTACCAGACCATTATCACGAAATACTAGACCACTATAACGGTATACTAGACGTTATTAGAAATGGTAGACAATTTTAATGAAATACTAGATCGTTATAACGGATTAGAAAATAATTACACTTCCGTAGATATCTTTGTTTTGGCTGATATAGTTTTTTCTCTTTAAATTATACCCATGTATGTTATCTTGGCGGATGTGGAGCTCTCATCCTTGAAAATGTATAACGGTCTACTATTTCGTTATAACGGTATATTAATCAGTTATAGCGGATTAGTAGACCGTTATCACAAAATACTACACTGTTATAACGAATTAGTAGACTGCTATAACGGATTAGTAGACTGCTATACCGAACTACTAGACAGTTATAACGAAAAACAAGATCGTTATAACGAAATATGAGACCGTTATAACGAAATACTAGACCGTTTTAACGGATCAGTAGACGGTTCTAACGGATTAGTAGACCGTTAAAACGGATTAGTTGGCCGTTATAACAGAATAGTAGGCCGTTATAATGGAAAACTTGACCGTCATAGCGAAATACTAGACCGCTATAACGGGATAGTAGATCTTTATAACGAAATACTAGACCGTTATAACAGAATAATAGACCATTATAACTGATGACTAGACCGTTATAACGGAATAGTAAAACGCTATAACGAAGTACTAGACCGCTATAACGGAATTGTAGACCGTTATAACGGATTAGTAAGCCGTTATAACGGATTTGTAGGCCGTTATAGCGTGATACTAGACCGTCATAACATAATACTAGACCGTTATAACAGAATAGTAGACCATTATAACGGATGACTAGACTGTCATAACGGAATAATGGCCCGTCATAGCGAAAAACTAGACCGCTATAACGGGTTAGTAGACCGTTATAACGAAATACTAGACCGTTATAACGGAATAGTATACCGTTTTAACGAGTGACTAGACCGCTGTAACGGTATAGTAAACCGCTATAACGAAATACTAGACCGTTATAACGGAATTGTAGCCCGTTATAACGGATTAGTAAGCCGTTATAACGGATTTGTAGGCCGTTATAGCGTGATACTAGACCGTCATAACGAAATACTAGACCGTTATAACGGGTTAGAAGACAGTTATAACGAATTAGTAGACCATTATGACGAAATAGTAGACCGTTATAACGAGACACGATAACGTTATAGCAGAATAGTAGACAGTTATAATGAAATACTAGACCGCTATAACGGAATAGTATACCGTTATAACGTGATACTAGACCGGCAAATCAAAATACTAGACCGTTATAACGGAATAGTAGACCGTTATAACGGATTAATCTATCGTTATAGCGAAATACTTTACCGTTATAACGAGATACTAGACCGTTGTAACGGAATAGTAGACCGTTATAACGGATTAGTAGACGTTAAAAGGGATTGAAAACAAGTCTTATTTTCATAAAAACACTTTCTTTTGGCTGATATAGCTTTTTCTCTCTGAATTATCCACGCCTATATTGATATCTGGGCGGATGTAGAGCTCTCATCCTTGAGAATTGAAAAAAAAATCGGAATGGCTGCCAAGAAATCACCGAAATTAATTATGCTTTTGCTAATTCTTCTTATTGAAAATTCCTCTCTCAGAGTATTACACTCCGTGAGAATTACTTGATGGCACATCTATTCATTACGCATATAAGACAATGATCAGTAATAATCTACTTGTTCACTTGTATCCTACACAAAAGGGGCACCTTCAATTAAAATAGAAGGGGGGGGGGCGGAATATTTTTGAAATATATATTTCCAAACTAAATTTTCGTGAAGTAAATAATTGTCTGATGTTGTAAATAAATATTTAAATTTGAAATAATTACTTATTTCAGCTAAAGAGCAATATCATTTAATAGTCCTAAAAATATCCAAGCCCCATTTATCTGGCATCATTAAATGACCTTTGAATTTGTGAAGCCCCACTTTGCTCGGATCGTTTGCCTGCAGATCAAGGCTTAATTTGAGATAAAAATTTGTAGACAGAAAAATATATAAGGAAGTGAAATAATTATATATCTCCATACACAAACTGAAATAAATATATTGCTAAATTGTGAAAAAATATACTTCTGCAGATAGAAAGTGAAATAAATATTTTTTCCAATTTACCCCCTCCCCCCTATGTAATTGAATAGTGCCTTCATATGCGAAATAGATACATATTGGTTTAAATTTGTGGTATAACCCTAGTCACGATACCACGAAAACTACTAGTATTGGATTATAGCACTGTGAGTAACATCATATCGCTGTATATTTTTAAAATACTGATTAACGTTGCCTTTCACTTTTATATACACCAATCAAGGTACAAGACGGCTATAGTTGACATACAAAGAGGGCTTCCTGAAATTGGGCTTCCAAGGTAAAGTTAAGATCATTTCAAGAGTGTGTGTTTCCATATAATATATTGGGACATTAATGACTGTGTGTTATCACTATCACCAACTTATTTATCTGATACATATTCTGCAAATAAATGCTGAATTTCAAGAGGTCAATATGGTTGTAAGTAAATAAAAGTATATATTTTTAGGATATCTGCCAGTCTGACCTTCAAGTGACCTTGATATGACATGTACGTTGTTTTCAGACGGTACCCCAGTAAAACATAATTCCAAACCATGTGATCCTTCATAATCCCATTATGTATCGATATTTTGCCATGGGAGCACAAGCTAATGTTTCACACTGCTGCACGCTGCAATTTTGCTCGTTCAATTAAACATTGAGAAATGGGTGTAATAAGGGGAATTAGGGTGTGATACCCCTCCCAGGGTTGACACTGCCCTCAATGTTTTGACAATGTGTGTGGAAAATATGTCTGACCAATAATGTCTCAAAATCAGTCTTTGTAATAGTTAATTGCACCACTAACCGTGTTGAATTTGATAAACAGTTGATATTTTCACAATTTTTTTTTGACCTTGAAATGACCTTGATGTAACTTTGCTATGACTTTGATGTTATTCTTATCATTAATAGTAGTCTCTTTGAGTATTTGACATATTTCTGGCATACAAAAATAGTTTCACCACTTTTGGCTTCAGAAATGAGAATTTTGACCTTGCGATGTCGATGACCCCTAGAGGCCACCAGAGGTCGAATCTAGCTTACCTTCACAATTAAAACTAAATATCAGGATATTTGCTAATAATGGTGTAATTTTCATGCTTTAATCATAAAATGCACAATAGTTTCATTATGGAAGCCTAACCACTAAAGTATGACCCGTGTTTTAATTGATGCAGCCTGGGAATTAATTCTAGTATACGGTATGAGAGTAAAAATAAATATTTTTTATGATTTTTTGACAGTTTGACCTTGAAATGACCTTGATATGACCTCAACGTTGTTTTTCGACGGTACCCCAGTAACACATAATCCCAACCTATGTCAGACTTCATAGCCCAATTATGCATCAGTAAATTGTCATGGGAGCCCGAACTGATGTTTAACAGCTGCTGTACACTGTAATTTTGCTCGTCCAATTAAACATTGAGGGAGGGGTGTAGTAAGAGGAATACTTAGGGTGTATTTCCCCTCCCAAGTTAAATACTGCTCTCAATTTCCTAAAATGCGCGTGGAAAATATATCTCACCAAGACTGTGTCAAAACCAATCCTTTGTAATAGATGACTGCACCACTAGTAATGTTTAAATTTATTAAAAGTGGATTTTTCACTATTTGTTGCCATTTTGACTTTCAAATGACCCTAAAGTAACCTTGACCTGACCTTGGTGTTATGTTTATGATTAACAGCAGTCTCTTAGAGTATTTGGTACACTTCTGGAATACAAAGACATTTTTAAGATATTGTAATACACAATTTTCACCACTTTTTGGCTTCGCAACTGGATATTTTGACCTTTCAAGGTCAATGACCTCTAGAGGTCACCAGGGGTCAAATCCAACTTACCTCCACATCTTAAAATAAACCCCAGGATATGTACTAATAATGGTAGAAGTTTCATGCTTTAATCATAAACTGCACAATGGTTTCATTATGGGAGCTTGACTACAACACTATATGTCTTCGAGTCACTCGATAAGAGTATGGCTTAGCTCCGACATCACACTTCCTATTGTCACGATATTGCCACAGTGTAGAGAGGAATTGCCGTAAAGCAATATTTTCTTAATCACACATGTACACTTAAGCATATAATTATACACACAATCTCATGCAGTTGTACATGTAAATGTGAATATGGTAAGTATATGTCACATGTACACATAACTATAAAAATACATGCAGACGTGTTAAAGACGTATAGTTTCACATGTGTAAGTGAACCAGAACCAGTTTAACAACTACTTCCTCCATGTTAACAACAAGTCACACTTTTAAATTGAACTGATGCTCACAATAATTTATTAATTAAACTTCTATAAAAGCGAAGTAGATTAACGGGTTGCTTTATGCCCCAAAAACGGAAAATTTAAATACCAAATACAAATAAAGTATCACAATTGTAATTTTTAATTAATATAGCATGAAACAAAGATATTCATTTTGTATGGACTAAAACTTCAGGCACTGTTCATGCATATCTCGCGATAATGCAGCTGTTTTTCATTACAAGACGTATGGTGAGATCAGCCCACCTCGCACTCTCTCCTATACGATTCACTGCTCAGTTGGAGTTTGCCGTTTCTGATAGATATTCGTACGGGAAAATGCATACTGCATCGTTAGGTACGGTGAGTTCTCAGCACGCGTCACTTAAAATTAAGTGCATATGATTATAAATGGACACCAGCATGACTAGACGCCCACAAAAAATATATATGTAAACCACAGTACAAAAACCTTCATCTCGACCTCAAAGATAAATAAATTGGCATTAGCGTGACTAGACACCTACAAAATAAATATATATAAATCACAGTGCAAAAACCTTTATCTCAAATTCAAAGTATGACAAAACGAAAATAAATTTTAAATGACGAAATATCACACAATAAATGTGAGCCGGTTGCCAACGTTTTCATTAAATATAAAATCATAAACGGTGAAAACAGTGCAGTCACTTAAAACACCAATTAAACCGAGCTAATGAAACGTATTCTGTTGGCCCGAATTAAAAAGGCAATTATGTTTGCACTCACTGCTCCTTAACGCAAGAGAAAGATTAATCTCAATTTATAAAGGTTGAAATCATTCAGTGTGCGATACTTAATTAACAGAGTATCATACATGTAGGGCTAGACACATCTTGAATCCAGAATATTCAACAACAGCGTTTAGAATTATGTCAAATTGTAATTAGCATTTTGATATTAATCAATGCCATTTAGTATATCAAATGTTTAATCAGTATGGTCTTGCATTTGTCTGATATAAATTAAACTTTTTTGAAGGTACTTGTTCAAATGATCTGTGTACATAATGCAGTAACACACATTGGCCGACATCTGCATTTATATTTATCATGTTTATTGACTTTGACACATATTGACATTGTAACATGTTTCTACTGGAAAAAACGGTTTCGATTTTTCAAGCGTGTATGCGTCACTAGTACATTCGCAGAAACCACGAACATGTTGGTTTGATATTAGAACGGTTGAGTCGTGGACGGTGGACCAGCATGAAACCAACATTGGGTCAACGTCTGTCTACGACGCTGGACCAATACTAAAACAACTTCGGTTTAATGTCCCATGCTTCCTGGGAGTCCTTTTGTAAATAATCATATTGTAAATAGTCATAGTCCAAATATACTCAATCGGTCCAATTTACCGGTTAAAGGCTCTTTAATGAATACAGATTTAGAACGCAAAAACACATGTTAAACTTCGGTTTTATTTGGAAAACATAATTATCTGAAAAAAGGACACAAATTAATTTAAAGTACATATCAATATTATAAGGTTTTTGCCGCATATTATTGACCTTTTGAGTGTTAATTACATGTCGACTAACAGTTACATCTTTGTTTTAGTCATATTTTATTTTTTTAGTACTGAAAAGTGTCTTTAATTTAAATGATTTAGAAACATTTCGTCCCCTCGGGTATGAAAGGGTGCATCTGCCACTTTGTAAAGTGGCAGATGCACCCGTCCATATGGGGACGATTTAGCAACTATTCGATCAAGCGAATTTCTTCAATTCATATTGTGCCAATATGTACAAATAAACCTGTAAATATATGTGCACGTACGTATGCACGTGTAGACACCCCGTGCCCAAATAAAAAGTGTAGGTCTATTATAATCCCGTATACGTACGCACAGGCCGACGCCGGGCCCAGTACCCGAAATTAAATTAAACCCTAAATTAATAAATATCCCCAATACCAGGCGCCACAGGTTCATATAATATCCAATCATAAACTAAAAAAACGGGGCAGTCATTTAGAATACTAATTAAACTGAGCTAATTACAAGTATCCAGTTGACAACTTGACATTGATTGTTACAGACCAGACCTCTATGTTCAACATCATATTGTTTTTAAGATGTACGCATCATGGTGTCAAAATGTTGGGGTTTCTTTTTTTTGAAACACAGAGGAAGTCGCGAATATCAAACTTAAAGCCGCTCCTTGGGATGAGCATTTTCAATTTTGTCAATTGTGAAAGTTCAATTTACATGAAGCTATATAACCTACTGATGTTAAATGAAAATACAGAAACAAGCTCTATTTCCAACACGTATATTGTCATTTAAACAAGTTTGTTTACAGCATACCACAATTTAGACGGCAAATACTGACCATCTCAGACGGTCTGATAAAAATAGCCACATAGTTACATCAATAGCTGCCGCCCTTAATTGCTGTGGGAACGGGGTTGATCAGGGGGGTTCCCCCACCGCACTGAATGTCTGCTCAACGCTGGGCTGACGGCATCAACATTTGGCCCAATGCTGTAGGAACATTCAAAAGTCCTTTAGCAGCTGTTTATGTATACAAAAAGTTTGTTTGGGTTACAGTCGGATTCATAAAAATGTGAATAAAAAATATTTTAAAAAATCTAAAAACTCTGAAAAAAATAAAATCATGATCTGTGGGATGCACTACTTCATTACAAAACTAAAACGAAAATCGATGTCATCCCAAGGAGCTGCTTTAATGACTGGTTATTCGACGCGAGCTGTATTTCAAAGCACATGTATGCAAGCATTATTATGATATTTATATTATTATATTTAATACGAGCTCTCATCTGCGGCATTGTCCCGACATTGAAGCAGCCTCGGAAAGCGTGTGGTGTGAATATGCCACAGACAGGATGTAAACGTAGCTGACATAATTTCCAGCCATTATAGTTTCTGATGCACATGAATGCCACACGTTTTGAATTATACTTATTCATTGTACTGACCAGCATTGCACGTCTAAAACAGCAGACATGATGTAAACCTATACAAACTAACTGTTACATACCGTACTGATCACTGTTTATGATGTTATCAGCCATAGTAGGGGGGCTTAATCAAATAATCGTTCACTTCGTTGCAAAAGTCTGAAATTTTTGTCACAAGCTGACTTGACCTGGCTATTTCAGAATCTGCCGACAGACAAGCGATCTTTTTTCTCTAGCGGCCATATTGGGCAATTTTAAAATGGACGCCACTGCAATGCATTACACATGCTAACTTTTTACCTAATCATCACAGAACCACATGTAATATCTCTTTTCCAGGGTATCTGAGGTCGGGGATGACGATACTGACATCAGTTTCCATCAAATCTTGAAATGTCAAGGTCAAATAACAACATCAAGGTCAAAATCGTTTAGAATTTGCCTATTACTGTTTTCCTCATTGGTCGATGTTTAAAAAGCTGAATAAATTCGTATATTTCAGAATCTTGAATATTTTAGAATCTGCCGACAGACAAGCGATATTTTTCCTCTAGCGGCCATATTGGGCAATTTTAAAATGGCCGCCACTGTAATGGATTACTCATGCTAACTTTTTAACTAATCATCAGAGAACCACATGTAATACCTCTTTCCTGGGGTATTTGAGGTCGAGGATGAAATGTCAAGGTTAAATAACAACACCAAGGTCCAAATCGTTTAAAATATGCGTATTACTGTTTTTCTCGATGTTTAAAAAGCTGAATATATCCGTAGTTTTTAAATAATTTCATAATTTTGATAATGTTATGGGTCAGGGATCTTAAGTAGCGTGTGTTGCTGGTCAGGTGATGATATAAAATACAAATAAATATGGCTCTCCCTCTCAGTCTACTGTCCAAATACGCCACAGAAGAGAGCGTGGAAATCCCCGAACACTGTAGGCTTACATATGTATTGAATTACACAATAATACTCATCTCAAACACCAGTCCTAATTGGCACATTCACCTCCTTGGCCTCAATGTATCGTATGATATACCCCCGTCATTATACCTCTCCTGTTAATCTCAGCCGCATGGATTTGTCTATGTCAAAAATTGAGGATGGTAATGTGGCAAGGCCTTCATATTATAGGAACCCTGGTCTGAGATAAGAGAAACAGTTTGGATAAAGCACGTTTGTGAACTCCTAACTAAAGAGGAGATTGATAACAACATTATGACAACCTGGTCAGGTTATCATTCTCGGATGAAAGAATAAAGCCCCGTCAAACCTCGAGCAGAAATTGACATTTTACCTCTCTTTCCTGACAAATCTTTTCCTGCAATTTCCTTCAATCTTTGGTGACGTCAAGTACGTAATTTTGATAGGCGGACTTCATATTGAGGATAAAGCTAATTTTATCTGTGGCTTTCGATGGGGAGTGGTATGATCATCAAGTTTCATTGGTGTCCCTCTATCTCCTTCAGCAAGGAACATACCTATAGTAATACAGACTCATTTGAAAAATGATTTAACAAGCAGTCGAGGGAGGGACGTATGTGTAAGTACTGTTCACTTATTATCGAGGTGGAAATTCTCATTTGTCGTTTGTGCACTCTCTGAGAGATGGTGATTTTGAACTCAATGCCTTGGATGAATTGTGTCACTGGTTTTTAGCGTTTTACAACACCATTTTTCCAGATGGTTATCGAACCATGTAAATGATTTAGTTATGTGGTTTTCTGTACACTCTGATATTTTCGTTGTTCAACGGTCTATTTAAAAATTTTATTTGATGAATGAGTCTCATGAACACAGCATGAACACAGCAATCGGTAGTACAAGGTACTGGGAGTACACCAATTCCAAAGAGAGATTAGAAAAATTGTCTGTCCAAAAATAAACAAAAATAAGATAACTCCATATGACTCTGTGCTGTCCAACAGAACATGTGCCATATTAGATTTTCAGATACATTAAATGACCAAATTTAATGGCACTTTAGACAAACCTAGGTCTCTCAAGTCAGAGTCTGTCAACATAAAGCGATTTATTTCTGTGTGCGTATTATATGTATAGTAATAGTTGTATTGTCAAAGAAGCAAGACAGCTGCACATAGACCTCGCGCTCCCTTGAGAACATACCTTACACATGCAGCTCTGTTTGAGCACGTCAAAAGATCATTCCTACATGCTTCCTATATATGGAAGCAGGCAATCATACCATCAGGTGGTACCAGACTTTTCCAATTGGGATAGGAATGTGATGGAAACAGATGGTTGTCATTCAATACGAAACTAGCTGATGTTAGTAAGTCGGGTTTACGGTGCACCTCCTTAATTATGCAAGTGTGTGGGAGGTTGTGTGAATAACGACACTGCTGCCCAGTAACTAAACACACGATTGCACTAAAAACAGTTTTATTTGGTCATGAAATATTATTAGTTTTTCATTTGTTTTTATTATTTCGTATTAATCCCATGACATACGATTTATACAGACAGTTCAATTTTCGGAAGGTACTACATATTATCTATTCTTTTTGTTATTGTATTGCCTTTGTCAATTGTCCATGGGAAAAAACTTAATTTAGTGGCTTTTTATCATGTCAAGCTTTGTACTTTGTGATGCTTTATCAGGTTATTTGGAAAGGCCTAATAATAGTGACAGTAATATTAGTCATTGCTGTCATTGAAGGCATGTGTATAATCTTGTCGCACTGGTTTGCAATTCGTGTGCAGAGTTGACAGAATTAATTTTAAATGTGCAAAAGTATTCAGATAAATGGTTGTGGAATCAGTTAACAATCATCCATTCTTAGTGTTTTAGTATTACGTATTATTTATAATGATGCAGCGTGTTTCTTTAAGTTTTGGAATTTCTTTTACTGCGTTAACATGTTTATCACCTTTGACGATCATTTATAAAATTATTCTTATGGCGAAATAAACTAATAATTGATATTCAGAACTAAAACAATAAAAGTCCTATGTCAGAAAAAAAATTAAAACGTTTTAATTTAAAAAGTTTTGGAGCGCTTTAAAATTTGCGGAGAACATAAAGAATTTTAATTTTTTACACTTATATCATCATATGACCTCAATTTGGTCATTTTAGATTGAAAATGACATCATAATTGTGATCCTTGGTCCCAAATACCTCAAAATAGAGGTATTACAAGTTATTCTATGATTTTTAGTTAAAAAGTTATCTTGCGCAAGGTTTTTAGTGGCGGCCATTTTGAATCGTCCAATATGGGTAGGGGGCACATTTCACTTGTCTGTAGGCAGATTCTGAATAGTCTAGGTCATGTCGGCCTGTGACAAAAAATTCAGACTTTTGCAATGAAGTGAACGATTCGACCATTTTTTTAGGTTAAGCTCCCCTACTACCATGCGGGGCAGACAAAATCCGGTTTGCTATTCATTTTGTCAGTATCACAACCCAGCGAAAACAATGCGTTGAATCAATGCTGGTCTAACGTTGGTTCAGCGTCGTAGACGATAGGACAACGTTTAACCAACATTTATCCAATGTCTGCTGGGAATAAACCCTTTCAGTGCGGGTACCGACTTCAGAATCTGGTATTGAAAGGGTCAAGGAGTATAGCCCTTACAGCGCGGTATCGACTTCCGACGTCAGAGTCTGACGTATGCAGACTTCAGATTTTGACGTCTGAAGTCGATCCCCGTGCTGTATGTGTAGAAAATATGTATGATTGCTGTAGACCCATAACATAGGTATTACAATGAGCTGACTAAGGCATTGATTGTGATTTCAATTTAAAAAACACCTTTGGTCGCCATGGTTTATACGAAAATATTTCATCGCTTTAAGTTAAATGTATGATATTTTTTATTTCATTTAAGCTGGTAATTGTGTGAAAATCAGAAACGTCATCTTCAACTTCAAAGTATAATTACATGCAATGAGTATACTAGTAGTGCAGTAATTACCTGGAGGTCAAAGCGTTAAACCTAGAGGTCACTCCAGGACAGCTTCTTATCGGGGCGGGTATTCTCAAGATGGTTGACCCATATCTCGGCCATGTGATTGGTCGAGATAGCCATCTCGACCAATCACATACCTAAGATCCAGGTTAATTGATCACGCGTTAGTGTGTTATCACGGCTTCAGGTAATTATTAACCCTTATTCTGCTGATCACGACTATTGTCGTTTTTAATCTGTTTTATTAGTCGACCAAATCACTGATATTGGGAATGAAAAGTGTGTCTAAACATCAAGAATTGCAAATATGTGTGTCCAAATTAAACAATATATGTGATTTTCAGCCGCTTGAAGTTGTGGGTCGCGGTAGCGAGACACAACTTCAAGTGGCTGAAAATTTAAATAAAGTAAATTAGCAGGAGAGTATATTAACAATACTAAGGCTAATACCTAATACTAATGGCCGGGTCTATTTGCCCCGTCACGGGGCACACAAGGCAAGAAAAGTGCGTTGGATTACCCGTGACGGGGCAAATAACAGTTAAATCCTCTTCCATGTCCCGTGACGTGGCGTGGAACCGCTAATTTTATGCCTTCGATACACCGTGGCGGACGAAATAAAGGAAAATTAGAGTTATACAGCCCGCTGTGGTGTATGCAAGATAATTAAAGTGTCCTTGGGCACCCCGTGAATGATGTAACGAGGTTTCTTATTGGTTGTCAAAAGAAGCATTCCCCTGGGTCCATTCGACTAGCACAATAAATATGTTCGCATTTCAAATTTTCAAAAACAACTACATTGATGAGTGGAGTATGTTCCATCTGGCACTCCGGGGCAAGGTGACGTTGGGAGCATTCATTGTACCAGTATCACCTAATCCATGACAGATGAAGTTTGCCCAGTGTGCAGGGAGCCCTTCATCTCTTCCAAGGATGAGGTTTAGCGATTGTGCAGTGGGCCCCTCATCCCTCCTGAGAGATGAGGTTTACCCAGTGTGCAGCCAGCCCCTCATCTATCATAAGGATGAGGTTTAGCCAGTGTTCAGTGGGCCCCTCATCCCTCCTAAGATATGACGTGTACCTATAGTGTGCAGTAGCCCCTCATCCCTGACTGAACCTGAAAGATGAAGTTTACCTTGTGTGCAACCAGCCCCTCATCCCTGAGAGATGAAGTTACCAGTGTGCAACCAGCCCCTCATCCCTCCTGAGAGATGAGGTTTATCCAGTGTGCAACCACCCCTCATCCCTCCTGAGAGACGAAGTTTACCCAGTGTGCAATCAGCCTCTCATCCCCGTGAGATGAAGTTTACAAGTGTGCAACCAGCCCCTCATCCCTCCTATGGATGAGGTTTACCTACTGTGCAGTGGGCCCCTCATCCCTTCTAAGAGATAAGGGTTTAGCCAGTGCGCAGCGAGCCCCTCATCCCTCATAAGGATTAGGTTTGGCCAGTGTGCAGTGGGCCCTTATCCCTCCTGAGAAATGAGGTTTATCGATTGTGCAGTGAGCCCCTCATCTCTGACTCTGCCTGATAGATGAGGTTTACCCAGTGTGCAGTGGGCCCCTCATCCCTGACTCTGCCTCGGAAATGAGGTGAACCAATAACCCAGTGTGAAGTGGGCCCCTCATTCCTAACTTTGCCTGAAAGATGAGGTTTACCCATTGTGCAACCAGCCCTTCATCTATCCTGGGAGATGAGGCTTATCTAGTGTGCAGTGGGCCCCTCATCCCTCCTGAGAGATGAGTTTTATCGATTGTGCAATGAGCCCCTCATCCCTGACTCTGCCTGGTAGATGAGGTTTACCTGGTGTTCAGTGGGCCCCTCATCCCTTCTGAGAGATGAGGTTTACCCAGTGTGCAGTGAGCCCCTCATCCCTAACATTGACTGACAGATGAGGTTTACTCAGTGTGCAGTGGGCCACTCATTCCTAACTGGCCCTGAAAGATGAGGTTCACCCAGTGTGTAGCGAGCCTTTCACTCTCTCAGGGTGGAGTTTGCACAGAGAGAGGAGGTTTACCAATGTGCAGTGGACCCTTCATCCCTCTTGAGAGATGAGGATTACCCAGTGTGCAGTGGGCCCCTCATCCCTCCTGAGAGAGGAGGTTCACCTAGTGTGCAGTGGGCCCTTCATCCTTCTTGAGAGACGAGGTTTATCCAGTGTGCAGTGGGCCCATAATCCCTACCTGGCCCTGCAAGATGAGGTTTACCCAGTGTGCAGCGAGCCCCTCATCCATCCTAGGGATGAGGTTTGGTCAGTGTGCAGTGGGCCCCTCATCCATAACTAGGCTGAAAGATGTGAGTTCACCCAATGTGTGGCGAGGCCTTCACTCTCCCAGGGTGAAGTTTACACAATGTGCAGCTGAGCCCCTCATCCCCAAGAGATGAGATTGTCAGATTTTTCCTATATTAACATTCTGATGCCTATAATATCACATATCTTATGTATTAGCACTCTCCATTCTAGAGTATCACATGTATTAACTCTTTAGGGTCTAGAGCATGACATGTCTCATGTATTAACCCTCTGTGGACTAGACCACCATATTTTCTCAATGTTAACCTTCTGATGCCTAGAGTATCACATGTCTTATTTATTAAGCCTCTGTGGACTAAAGTATCACACGTATTAACCCTCTGTGGTCTAGAGTATCACGTTTCTAATGTGTTAGCCCTCTATGGACTACACTATCATATTTAACTTATTTTAACCTACTGATGCATCTAGAGCATCATAAATGTTAGCTATTAACCTTCTATAGGCTAGAGTTTGACATGTATTAACCCTTTGAGGTCCAGAGAGTAGATAGTATCACGTCTCTCTAATATTAACCCTATGTGGACTAAACTATTATATTTCTTCTATATTAATCTTTTGATGTCTGGAGTATCACTTTTCTTATTTATCAACCCTCTGTTGACTAGACTATCGCAAGTATTAACCCTCTGTGGTCTAGAGTACTACTGTTCTAATATATTCACCATATGTGGACTACACTATCATGTTTATCATATTTTAACCTACTGATGCGTAAATCATCACATATGTTATTTATTAACCCTCTATAGGCTGGAGTATTACGTGTATTACCTTCTCAGGTCTGGAGAGTCGATAGTATTACGTGTCTCAAATATTAACCCTCTGTAGACTATACTATCATATTTCTTCTATATTCACCTTTTAATGTCTGGAGTAACACATATCTTATTTATTAACCCTCTGTTGACTAGATTATCGCAAGTATTAACCCTCTGTATACTACACTATCATGTTTATCTTATTTTAACCTACTCATGCATAGAGCTCCATAGCTGAGGTCCAGAGGGTCGATATCATCACGTGTGTCTCGTGTATTACCGATCTGTGGACTAGATTACCATATTTCTTCTATATTAACCTTGTCATACTTAGAGTATCATATGTTTTATTTATTAATCCTTTCCGGACTAGAGTAACACATGTATTAATCCTCTGGGGTATCTGATATCACGTGTCTCAAATAATAATCTTGTGCGACTAGACTATTATATTTATCTAATGTTAACCTTCTGTTGCCTAGAGTATTACATGTCTTCTGTATTAAAGCCGACACAATCAGGCTTAAATCATCAAAAAATCAATAATTTTATTTTGGCTTTTTAATATAGGCATACTTCCTTAATATGTGAACATGTCCATAGACTAGAATTGCGGAAGTCTTTTAAATTTTGGGTTGCTGTAGCAACGTAGCAAGGGTGCGGAAAGCCTCGTTTATTAGGTATTCCTGTATTTCTTAATTTAGACTTGCATGTCTGAAATTAAATTGCGTATTTATTTCTCGCTTAACTGATAAATGCGCAACACAAAATTTAAAAAACATACGCAATACTAGTCTATGTTTACATATTATGGCCATATTAAGAAGCCAAAATAAAATTAAAGATTTTTTATGATTTTAGCCTGATTGTGTCGCTTTAACTGTCTGGAGGCTGGAGTAACAAGTGTTTTAACCATCTGTGAACTAGAGTATCATATTTCTCCTATATTAACCTTTTGATGCCTAGAATCATATGTCTCATATAATAATCTTCTGGTGCTATAGAGTATGAAATTGCTCCCATATTAACCATGTTAACCATGTGGTGCCACACATGTGTATGATATATTTTCTTCTGTAGCAAATGCTACAAATTGAAATATCTTTTAGACAGATGAATTTTCAAAGCAGATATTTATGAAACTTAGGCCTAACGTTATCTAGGCTAGAAAAGCTAGGTGGATAAATGGGAGTTAGAGAGAAAATTAGCAGAATACCTTGATAGTAGTCTAAGTTTTAAAGATCATTGTTTTATCACGGTGTTAATATTGCACACTGAAAAAACCTTATCTCTCAGGAGGGATGACAGACTGGTTGCACACTGGTAAGCTTCATCTCAGGGAAAAGTAGGAGGTTTAGGTGGGGCTGGTTTCAGATTGGGTGAACTTCATCTCTCAGGCAGAGTCCGGGATGAGGGGCCCACTGTACACTAGGTAAACCTCAACACTCTACGCTAGGAATGGTAAGCCTTATATCTCGGAAGGGATGAGGGGCCCACTGCACAGAAGGTAAATCTCATCTCCCAGGGCGGGTGGGGGGGGGGGGGGGAGGGAGTCATTGTACACTGGCTAAACCTAATCCTTATAAACGGCTGGTTGCACACTGGTAAACTTCATCTCTCAGGGATGAGGGATCCACTGCACACTTTTGTAAACATCATCTCTGAGGCAGTGTCAGGGATGAGGGGCCGACTGCACACTATGTAAACCTCATATATTAGGAGGGGTGAGGGGCCCATTTCACACTGGCTAAACCTCATCATTATCCATCGTAATTAGGATGGATGAGGAGCTGGTTGCACATTGGGTAAAACTCATATTTTAGGCTTAGTTTAGGACGAGGGGCTCACTGCACACTGGGTAAACCTCATCTCTCACAGTGGCGTAGCCAGCATGTACGCACGTACGCACGTGCGTACAACCTGGCCCAGCTTAAAAACATAATTTTTAAGAAATTGAGTGTCATTTTCGCATTTTACAGGAATTAATATAGGGGGCCTATCTTAATACATTTACAGACGACAGGCAAACATTACTATATGTTTGCCTGCCGTGGTAATACGATGTAACCTAACCATGATAAAAGTGACATAGCGCGATTACCTGAGGGAGATAATTTAACCCAGTTAACCCTTTCAAGCCTGAAGTTACCAGTGTCA
This sequence comes from Flabesymbios commensalis, assembly GCA_964017125.1. Lineage (NCBI taxonomy): Eukaryota > Metazoa > Annelida > Polychaeta > Terebellida > Flabelligeridae > Flabesymbios > Flabesymbios commensalis. The sequence continues at coordinate 12,130,108 of OZ024908.1, forward strand.
TCTTCATCCATTACCGGTAGCCTACAAGCCGCATATTGCTGTCCCAATTCTCGCCTTAATTGTAGTGGATAAAGATTACCGGTACTTGATTACTTGAAGTGGGTAGCAAATTAAATTAGGCAGTTCTATGAATATTTTCGTTCTAAACCGCTAGGTTTTAGGAGCTTAAGTCATTTTGCAGAGATGCAAAATGATGCTTTGAAGCATCGTGAGGGCTTGAAGTGTTTGAGACTATTTGAGCGTTCAAATTAGACTTGAAATTCATTATCTTAATTAAATGACGGTTCCTCAATCTTATTTTCATATGGATTTATGCAGATGCGCCCATCGCAAGCCTTCTCTTGTTGGCAAAAGTAAGAATTTATACTCGGGGAAATAAAATGCAAATACATTTCATATGAAGAAAAAAAAAATGTTTATAGGATGCCAATCTCATATATTAAATCGAAATCAAATCTATGTGAATTTGGACAGAAATTATTGGGGTATGGTATAGGCCTACCATTTTTTCACATATTCACTAAAAGCTTAGCATTTTTCCGCAAATTAAATTTTGTAGTAGACGGAATTTCCCATTGATGGGCATAAGTATATGTTCGCAAAAATCATGGATAGTAGGCTCAGATAAAATGTATATTAATTGAATAACGTTTACAAACACACGAGACAAAAAATTAATAGTGAATCATGTTGCCAAGTACAAGGAAATTGATTCTAAAAGTAGTCGGAAATACAAAAAAGTTCGGGGGTGGCATTAGCGGATCAAGAGATGGAGCCGGGTGGTCAATAAACAATTACTCAATTAAATCTCCACTAATTAATCTCAAGTGGACTCAGAAACAACCAAAAACAAAAAACAAGCCCCCAGCTGCTAAATTCGGCTGGCTGCGCTCGCCTCATATTCACTATCATATGCACATAAGTCATTGAGATATACTCCAATAAAAGATGACGCTAATTCGTGCGTACATCCAAATAATTTCTGGCTACGCCCCTGTCTCAGGGATGAAAAGACGGGGCTTGTTACACACTGAATATGTTTATTTCAAGTTAAATACTTCTACACTAAGGCCGTATGCCAGAAGCTAGTTTAGCTAACACATGTTTTAAAAATAATTAGCCCGTATGACAAAAGCAAGGTTAGCATCGTGTTAATAAACCATAAGGGTAAATCCTAAACCAGTGTTGTAACGCCGTGAAGCATACAATTTGTGTACACTTGCAGTGATTCCCCTCAGCGCCAACAATGGGCACGTCCAACAAACACGGTACTTTACACCAATGCTGCTTTATTGTTCCTGCCAGCCTCGAAGACCACGGCACAGCATTAATTCATCAACGGCACAAAGTGTCGTGTTTCCCGGGAGCAATGTATGAGGATGGGCGTACAAGAGGACTGTTGCTTGGGGATTCCGGGTACCCATGCTTGCTGTACCTCACGCCAATCGCTAGGCCAACAACAGATAATGAACGGCATTACAATCGGTCTCATATAATGACCCGAAACATTATAGAGAGATTGTTTGGCGTTTTAAAACAATTTTTAAGACGATTTGCATGTTTGCACTTTGGCCTCCGCACCAAATTAAGCACCAGATTGATTATAATAATTGTGGCTTGCTGTGTTTTGCACAACATAGCAAGAAGACACAGGGAAATTCATATTCGTTGTTGAGTTGGATGATGACCATTACATTGATGATGATATCATTGATCCTAATATGCTGACATCCGTCAGCCCACGAGGCAATTTTGTGAGGCCAACAGATTATTGGTCCAACAGATTTTGTGAGTAGGCCCGACATAAGATACATTCATAATAATAATATTAAAATCAATACTGCGCAATAAAATTTGAGAGAATAAATGATGAATTAATATTTACTTTTGATGACGCACAGTAACATCTGAGATAATAAATGATGTATTAACCCTTTCAGCACGGGGACCGTCTGTAGACGTCTGAATATAACCAGAAATGCATAATGCATTTCTGATCTAACATATATATGCCTAAACGTCAGACGTCTAAAGGCGGTCCTTGCGCGGAAAGAATTAAAAATGAAGCAAGCAAAGCAGAAAAAGCTAATGAAAATATTTATGATTATTTCAAATTGAAAAAATGATTAATGTCTTGGTTTCATCGTTCTGCTTTATTTGGGTAGGCTACCTATCTTATGGGTGTAGGGCAATTATAATGTGTTTTAGTTCTTTTAGCGCGTGAACCGTCTATAGACGTCTGAATTTGACGTCTACAGACGTTAGAATCAGGCGTCTTAACGTCAACAGACGGTCCCCGTGCTGAAAGGGTTAATACATTTTGTATTATCTCAGATGTTATTGTACGTCATAAAAAGTATATATTAATTCATCATTTAATATCTCATATTTTATACGAAATTTATTTTAGCGTTGTAAAGGCTAATATTTCACTGTCATATGTATGTACAATAAAATCCGAGATAAGAACATATTTCATTAATTCGATTGGTATATTAGTATTTAATTGCGATAGGCATGCATAAATGTGTGTATAATTTTGTTTGGTACATCACTGATTTGAAAATAAAGAAATTGATACCTTCAATGTCTTAAAAAGTATTTTGATTTGCATTTCCATCAAATATAACAAAAATATGTTATAATGTTGATTTTTTTCTAATGACTCCACACAATTATGAGTGTCGTCTATTAGTATTCCATGGAGAATTATGATAATTTAGCTATTTTCAGGATTTCATTTCAAGTTGCTATTGCCATCAACTTCCTTAACCTAATGCTAAATGGTTAACTTCTGGCAACATAACACACCGGTTTATCATCGTGTTAAAGCAGCTCCTTGGGATGACATCAATTTTCGTTTTTAGTTTTGTAATGAAGTAGTGTATCCCCCAGATCATGAATTTATTTTTTTCAGAGTTTTTAGATTAAAACAAAAATTATCAACATTTCTATGAATCCGCTTAAAACCCAAACAAACTTTTTGTATACCTAAACACTTGCTAAAGGACGGTTAAATGTTCCTACAGCATTGGACCACATGGTGATGCTGTCGGCCCAGCGTTGGCCAGACAATCAGTGCTGCAGGTGTATCCCCTTATGTCCTGACTATAAGACACCAATTAGCGGCGATTGCTCTGATCTTACCATCCAAGACGTGAGAATATGTGTTGTAAAGTGCGGTATGTTGCTGACTTGTTATGTTTACATGGCAATATACGACCTGGAAATATAACTACACTGTATTTCACTCTTTTCCGGTGCTTTAAAATTGTTTTTTTTACTTTTTTGTATTTTTAGTTAACATCAGTAGGCTATATAGCTTCAAATAAATACAATTTTCAAAATTGACAACATTGAAAATGTCTCATCCTAAGGGGTCCCTTTAAGCCAAAACCAGCTTTCTGGCATACCGGTTAGCGTTAAACTGAAGGTTACAACACTGTTATAGCTGAACTCACACTAACCTAGCTTCGGGCATACGGAGAGCAGAATGACCTCATGTTACATTAGTATTTATATTTGGGCTATGCCCAAATATATTGAGTTTTCAACGGAACTTTAAACTTAATATTCTTGGCACGTTTTTGTTTTAATCTAATCAACTTGAATTTTGACACAACATTCCCAGAGTAGTCAGGAGGGGTTCTATGACTTTTCCAAGTCATCCAACATGTTCTTCTGGATTTACCCATGATTTCATGGATCATTATACTCTTGAATTGCAAAAGGCAGTTTCTGCTTACTTGTAAAGTGAGCAGATACTGCACTATGCTGCTCTTAAAATTTAAAAGGCAGTATCTGCTCACTTGTGAAGTGAGCAGATACTGCATTTTGGATTGCACGGCAGTAGGTCTATGATAGGGTCCAATGTTGGTTCAATAGTGTACACGTCGGGTGATTCTCCATTCATTGCCAGGAGGGATTAAGAGGGTGCCCCTATGTCAAGACTGACTCCACCCTTTAGTCTCTAGATTTGATAATAAAAATACATTTATCCTATGTTTTAATTCTGGGCCAGCGTCGCAGACAGTGGCCCAGTATTAAACCAATATTGTGTATTAGGTGTGGACAGTTGAAACCTTAAAATAACAGTCGCAATTCTATCTAAACACAAAAAGTTGAAACAATGTTGTTTCAATTTTGGGCTAGCGTCTGGGATAGTGATACAACATTAAGTCAACAAAGAGACAAGTCAATGTGGGTACTGGGCACTCTGAATGCGATTCCATTTGACAAACAAATATATATCTATTTACAAGTGCAAAAGCTCAGTGGGGACTTCTAAAATTTGAAGTCTGAAGTCCGAAGTCTGAAGTCTAAAATTCCAGTTCAGAATGGCTGCCAAAAAACTCATACGCGAAATTCCAATCAATCTGTCATAGTAAAAATAACCCAACACAATTTAAAATGGCTGCCACGAAAACCCATAAAACCTAGCCCAAATATTATTGTTACTTGAAAAATCACAATTCCAATCTAGTATAATTTACTACTTTTCAAATAATTTTAAGGGTGCGTCACCACTGGTCAAGGGTCTATGTCCGAGCACAATGGGGAATGTAGGTTATAAGACATAAATTTAGGTTAATTGTTTGAGTGTCAATTAACCCAGGCCTATAGTCATATACGTTATTACTACTCACATTTTAGAATACAAACATTGATAATTTGACCATCGTCATGTGTCAATGAAATTTGACACATAGTGTCTCGTATGTACAGTCATCATTGAAACAGTCACCACCAATCCAAACGCCCCCACCCAATACTAAGGCTAATACCTAATACTAATACCTGGATTATCATTTAACCTCTACGACGTTAACATATTTTTTTATAGACCATAGAAGCCAGAGGTTTTTTTTTCATTTTAAAATCATCATTAATGTCTTAGTGAGTTCTTCCTGCTTCATTTGAATACCTATGTTATGGGTCTACGGCCATTTTATATTTTGTAAATTTTTTAGAAGTCAGAATTTCGCGCTGAAAGGGGTAAAGTGCGATACAATCTTATCTAATTTTTCACTCTCTGAATGAATAAATGGGGTTTTATGCCACCTTTGTGCACATATAGGCTAAACTGAGTGAGGAGAACATCCTGAGGATTGGTGAGATGAATGGTGTGGCACTGCCCTCCAGACAGAGAATTCGAAATTCACACCTAGGCAGTCTCTGAGACCGAGCTCGCTTCCCCTCGGCTATGGTGGCTCCCCACAATATTCAATCTTTACGAGTGAGCGGGGAACAAACATTTTGTTTCTTTGAAACTTGAATTCCAGAGAGGGGCTCGAACCCGCGATCTCTGACTTTCCAAGCATGTGGTTTCAACCCTTTCAGTGCGGGAACCGTTTTTATACGTCACAATCTGACGTCTGTAGACGTCAGATTGTGACGTATGAAGACTGTCCGTGCACTGAAAGAATTAAAATATGTATAATAATCGTAGATCCATAACATAGGTATTCAAATGAAGCGGAAACAGCTAATTAAGACATTTATGATGATTTCTAATTTAAAAAAAACTGTTTGGTCTCCATGGTTTAGGCAAAAATATCTGAGCGTTGTAGGTGTTAACAAATGAAATGAATCGGGCTTTAGGCCACCTATATAGGCTAAACTGGGCCAGGAGAACCTCCTGAGGATGGTGAGATGATTGAGATGACACTGTCCTCCAGACACAGGATTCGAAATTCGAGCCCTGGCGGTCTGAGGCCGAGCACGCTACCTCTCGGTCACGGAGGCTCCCCACAATACTAACTTTCACACGTGGATGGGGAAGAAACATTTTTGTTTCTTTCAAACCGCCGAGACCGGGAACCGAACCCCGAACTCTGGCGTGAAAGGCAGCGGTGCTAACCACTACCCTAGGGCCCCCGCCCTGTAGGTGTTAACAGCTGCACCAGGTCCCCGCCTCGGCGCAGCTCTAGACGGGATTGGGACTGTAATGGTTAACCTTTTAGCCGCCAAAATATTCAATCTGAATTCTCACACACTTAAAGTTGTGTCTCGCTGACGCGATCCACAACTTCAAGTGATTGAAAATTATTCAGATTTGACAAAATGGAGGTCAACTGTTCACACATATTGCTGATTGATGTCACATTCTTTCTTTAACATGTTTAAAAGGTGGTACTTAATGTGCTAATAAAAAATAAAAACCCGAATATATGCGGCACCGGCGGTTAAAGGGTTAATAAATATTCGGGAAATCAATGGATCTCATCAGGTGATGTGCGCATACAGCGAGGTCAAAACAATAATTGGTATCCGACTTATTCGTAAAACAAAGAAACAAATTCATGATACCTAATTAGTCCTGGCTAAACACATGTGTTTATAATGTGCTCTGAAGGTACGTTTTCTAAGCATGTACACTGATTTTTAGCCAGTAAGGCCTACATCAGGATTCTTAGACATGTTTATACATTTTTATATATTTTAAATAACATAATGAACAAGCGGGGTATATTTGAGTGCACATATCCAACGAGTAAAATGTTCGTTTAACGTTTTACACCTTATTCATTTGATATTTGATGTATTTTCCACCTATTTTCGTGCGATACATGGTCGCTGACACCTTAAAAAACAACCCGCAGTGGTGGCAAAAGTTTAGTATTGTAGATACATAGATTAGTTCAACCATTGTAACTGAGCAAACCACCGCCAAAATATGAATGTTCACTTTTCATTGTCTTATCAAAAATAATCCACACACGTTTATTAATAGTGTAACCATTGACAAAGTACTAACCTCTGCTATATGTGAACCATCCTCTCCCGGCGTGTTCGATTATTCACACAAGCGGGCAGCAGGAGATCATGACTAGAGGAGATATCCGGAAAGTTTGTTTTGGGAGTGTGCTGGTGACAGAGTATGATTGGTGGCTGTGTTGTCTGCCTGCTATGTCCTGACTGATTGTTTAGATGACAGAGCCACAGGCTAGGGACGACTACATTCTGCCAGAAGCAACAGAACAGTCAACAGCCATCTGGAGGTTGCTTCGCCAGTATCATCAGGTGATGATGTGGAAGCTGAGGGAACAGCATCACTAATGTTAGCTGCACTGACAACAGCAGCAGAAAGAAAGCATCAACAGCAACAGCAACAGAAGCGGCAGCAGCAACAGAAGCAAAAGAAACTGTAGCAAAAGAAGGAGTGACAGCAGCAGCAACAGGAGCAGCAGTACAAGCATTAGACAGTCTAGCAGGGCCATGAAACACGAAATTTTTAACCAATGTTGCCTTAATGTTGTGCTAGCGTCGTAGATTTGGGTCGATGTATAGTGTTTGTTGGGACACTGGCAGAAGTAAACGCAGCAAAAGTCAGACGTAGGAGCATTGGCACCAGCATCATACTGAAGCAGTAGCAGCAGCACTAGCAGCAGCAACAACATCAGCAGATATCAGCAACAACAGCAGAAAGTCGATCAGCACCAGCAGCACAACTATCGGAAATAGGAGAAATAGCAACAGCAGTCCAAACAGCCATAGCCATGAGTTATGGAGATACTTTAGCCATTGATGGAGATGGTGTCACCTCTCATCCTGATATTGTGCATTCTTTGGCGTCCGGTTCGCCACTTTTTGTTTTTATAGGTATTTTTCTCGCATGTCGCCGCTAGTTTATGATGATTTGGCTACCATGCAAACGCAACCAACATTAGAGGGACTGGCTCAGGCTAAAATCCTCAGCAAATCGATGATTTTATTTTGGCTTAATAATATGATCATATAATGTATGTCCATAGACAAGAACTGCAAAAGTTTTTAATTTTTTGTGATGCGCATTTACCAGTTATACCCCTGTCACACTGTCACGAGTCTGGCCTACGAGTTGTGGCGAGTTACAACTCTTGGGTTGTCGTGCAAGACTCGAACACATGTCTTTGCATGTGGGGAGATGTCTTCTCATGTCGCCAGTACTCGTGAGGGAGCTACGAGAATTTTAAACCGTTTAAAGTTCTCGTGCGAGTTTTCGTCTCGTACACATGTCGAAGACATATCGAGGGGCTGTCGCACAAACTCGAGCACATGTGGTAGACATCTCGTCACTTGTCGCCACTTCTGGGCATCTAAAAAGTCGCGCATTAGGCTACGAGTCTAGCTGCTCAACCTTTACTCGACATGCAACGAGTTTACCCGACTTCTCTTCGAGATGTGTACGAGTTTTGGCGTGTTCTACTCGACATGTCCTCGACATTGCCGCGAGTTTCTGGGAGTTGTGGCGATCATATAAAAGGGGAGGTAGTGTGTTTTAATTTTGGTCATTATAATCCACCAAACATGACACACAGAACTTTGAAAAGAAAAGGAAAAAGTAAGGCTACTGTTCTCGAATCACCCCCTGTACGAACACCCCCTCAACAGCCAGGGGAGCTAGAGGAGCCAGAGGAACCAGAGGAGCCAGAGGAGCTAGAGGAGGTGATTAAAAACCGCCAGTTAGAGCCAGTTATATCCGAGTCTGGTGTTGCTATTGGTGATGCTGGCAACCAAGATTGGAAGATGAAAGGCATTTACAACAATTTTTCAGAGAGACAAGAGGAGGTCATGGTGGAGTGGTTGATTGATAACCCGCTTTTATATAACAAGTGCCTAAAAGAGTACAAAAACAAAGAGAAAAAGACCGCCATGTGGACAGAGATGGCTGTGAGATTGGATTTGCCAGGCACATAAAAAGAGAATAGCTGATAAAATTTCTCTTGAAAAACTCCACAAAATCTTGTTACATTTATTTCTGAGCGATTTCTAGAATAACCGGGATATAATGTAGTTTTGTTCTTTCTGTTTAATCTAATTAAATTGATATG
>OZ024908.1:12139120-12164120 GCA_964017125.1 Flabesymbios commensalis
ATTAGTACAATTAAAATTATTATTTAGAAAGTGGTAATCATGGTGATATATGATCAATGACGTCATTCTTATGCCGTTATACTTTCGCCACAATCCAACAAACACGAAACATTGACCCAATGTTGGTTTAATGTTGAGCCACCGTCTAAGACGGCGCAACATTAACCCAACATTGGGTCAACGTCCCGTATGTGCTGGGTACAGATTCACTACACTTTTCACTTTATAAATGATTGTATATTCTAATGATGGGTACTTGCCAGTCAAAGGGTTAAAATGCTCAATATGATGGGCCGGCAGTGCCTGTATACTGTTCACTGTTGTTATTGTAAAGCTAGCAAAAAGCATGTCCAGCTAATCCAAATAATTAGATAGACAATTAGATAGACAATAAAAAAGGTATATATTAATTAAAAAAAAATTTCGGGTAAAATTACAATTATACCCGGGCAATTATATTCCTCTATTACTCTATGCTATATAGTTGTATCATCATGTTTGCATAATTTGTGTATCATTATACCTAATATTTTTCTCATTGAAGCTTCTCAGAAGAGCTACTACACAAGTGGTACAAGACGATGAGGACCCAGTTCGGGAAACTTTTGCAAAAGAAATCTGGTGATGGTACTCGTGAGTACACTGATCGAGAAAAGTGGATTATGAGCCAATTTTCTTTTCTGTAGAACCACATTGTCAGAGTTGCTAGGAGACAGGCTGGTCTCCGCACCAACTCCCTCACCTCAGCAGCAGCATCACCTGAGCCTGAGGGGTCCGACTTAGATGAGGATGACGAAGAAACTCCTATACATCAAACTGGTGTGGAAGAACCGTCAACTAGTGCTGCACCCACTGCTCCTGTCCCTACACCCTCCAGAGGGAAGAAGAATTAGTCATTTATAGACACAGAGCTACACGAGAGTTGATGGTTAAACTGAAGGAGAGGGTTGAGGACAGCCAGGATATGCGACAAAAGGTGGCTGAGATGGTCAAGGCTGTGGAGAACCCCCATACAGCATATGCTAACTACCTGGCTTCCATGCATCCATCCATACACACAGACCTCTGGGACGACTACCTGAGAAAGAGTCATGACACTCTTATGTACTTCGTCACAGAATCAAATAAAATGAGGATGAAAAACAGCCTCACACGCAGCAACACAACCAGCCACATATACAGCGTTATGGATCTACATACAGCCAACTGCAACCCATGCCCCCCCCCCCCCAAGAGTTACCACAAGCTGATAATATAAGTCACTCTCAACCTGGTGCCTCTGGTGATATGTGGAAAACGGCTCCACCCTTGTCCCCCACTCATGTATGTCAATCCAATTGTGTCCACCCCCAAAGACAGTAGTTTCTCTAATGTATCGCAGTATGCCATGGGGTCTTCTATTGTGAGAGCACTCAATGAGATAACAGGCACACAGCAGTCTGCAGACTCAGAGGTAATCTCAGGAGGCAAGCAACGAAAATACCAAGTATAATCTTTAAGAAAAAGTTGTTCTGTGATGTTTTTAGTAGGCAGTGCTATAATTGGCACTTTTTCACTTTTTCAGTGATTCATATTTCAGTATTATTGCCATGACATTTATAATAAAAAGACTGTTTGAACAGTTCTTGTGTTTTGTTATCTTCTAAGCAGGACTACTTACGATATAACCATAATTTGTTACTCGAATAAAACATTGCCACCAATAATTTTAAATGACCGCCATAATATCGTTCATTCAATTTAAAAAAAATACAACCTTAATTAGCTTCGCATATCCCAATTAGAACACAACTCGAGAATATCCCGCCGCCATTGTATGAAAAATTAAAATTTAAAAAAAATTCCGTTATTTTTGACGCACGTGGAGAACAAAATTGAGCACTATACATGAAGAATTGGCCAATTTATCGAGCCTGCGAAATGAAATTGGGACGTAAAATCAGAATAAATCGGCCATTTTGATTTTTAAACCATTTTTCAACTTGTCAGAGAACTAGCCATTACGCACATGATCGAGCAGGATACATGGAGAACTGGCCAAGTTATCATGCATGCGAAGTGAAATTAGGGACGTAAAATACGATAAATTAGCCATTTTGAATTTTTGTTATCATTTTTAAACTTGGCCGAGAACTAGTTATCAGGAACATGGAAACAAAATTGAGCAGGATATATGAGATACTTGTCCAGTTATTGTGCCTGCAAAGATAGTTACGGCCGACGCCGCCAAAGTGAATTGCAATAGCCCACCTCTTTTTAAAAAAATTAAAAGGCGGACTGAAAAACCTATGTGTACAAATTACCGAACAGAATTAATATAATTAAAAGAAACGTCAAAATCATTTAATCTTCTTTTACTAAATTGTTTAGCCAGCACGAGTGGCTAAAACAATTTAGTAATGCCCGCATGATGAATAAGCTACTTCACAGGTGGTGGGTTCAATTCCCTGTAGGCCTAGAGCTCGGTGATTGATTTTAACAAAAAAGTAAAAAGGACAAAATGCATTATCTCAATATACTGTCATAATTTATTGTTAAATCTTTACTCACTGAGCAATAACTTAACATTTAAAAATGCATGACAGGTCATAGTATGTTATATTGCCGACTGGACTGTTGTAATACATTTTGAGGTAATTTCTCTGTTGCTGAGCTGCTCTTGTTCCTACATTTCCTCTTTGTTGGACTCCCATGTCCTGCATGACAATACCATTTCTCCATCCACCGGGAATGATGTTGTCGTTGTTGTCAGTTTGGTCCATGACAGGTAGCTGGATACATCATCCTCATCAGGTTGTGAATACAACAGCATGCCAGTCTCACTGTCTCAGGCTTTTGGCGCATGGTAGAGAGAATGCACTGGAAGCGATTGGCCAGTATCTCAAAGGCATTTTCGACTACTCTCCTCGACCTTGACAGCCTGTAGTTGAAGATGCGTTCTTCACGTGAAAGATGGCGTTTTGAGAATGGCTTCATCATCGACGTCCTCAGAGCAAAGGCATCATCCCCCACAAGGAAATATGGTATGTTTTCGTCATCATGGGGTAGAGGCTCTGGTTCGGGAGAGTTGATCGCTCCACTGTCGATGTCCTCCTTCAACCGACAAGAATTGAATAATTGTGCATCCGATGCTGATCCATTAGCTCCAATATCTACCCATAAAAACTTGTAATCTGCATGAACAAGACCAAGCAACAAAATTGAGAAGAAACCCTTATAATTATAGTATAAGGAACTGCTATTTTTGAAGCCCTAATGGAAGTATGCTTCCCATCTATTGCCCCCAGGGCATGATGAAAGTTCCATCGAGCTCCAAACTGCTGTGCCATTCATCCTGAGTAGTAGTACATGATATCACCTCAGCACTGTACTCTTGAATGATGGCCTCACAAACTTCTGGTATCAAGAGAGATATGGTATTGTGTGGCACCCTGAAGCCATACATAAGGCTCTTGTAACTGTCTCCGGAAGCCATATACCAAAGTGTGATGGCGAGCTTTAAACCTGGTTTTAGGGCCTTTCAGTACCACGTGTCTTTTTTGTCAACCTTTCACAAAGTCTCTGCTCCATGTCTCGAAATATCTCAGGTGGAACCCTGAGAAAGTTCACTAATGACTGCCTATCTTCGGTTTCAAGCTCATGCATTAGACGGTGATAGTGGCCAAAGTTCTGCCGCCTCTGAATCCAGGGTCTGACCCAGAATCTCCTGTAAGCTCTTCTTTTTCTCTTTCTTCTGTTTTGTGCTAGCTGAATAATAGCAAGATCGTCTTCAGCAGCCCGTTCTTCTATCTGAGCGAAAAGTTCTAGGTTTCTAAGATTTTCAGCAGATAAACAGGCCATTGTTGTGATATTTATCCCTTCAACACCAACTACAGACTGATTGAAAAATGTGGGATGCTTAGAATTTATACCCATGTCGAGAGTTGTCGGCCTCACTCGTGCCTTCTCGTAGTTTACTCGTAGTGCACTCGCCACAACTCGTCATAAACTCGTACAAATATTGAAACAACTCGTGTAGATTCGCCTAAACTCGTACATTCTCGAAGAAAAGTCGTCGTTTCTCGAGACAGTGTCGCATAGATGTCGACTAAACTCGTGTTACATAGACAATTCTCGTGCTACTCTCGTATCAATGTGGAAGACAACGCGAGGAAGAGTCGAACTGATGTCTCCATTTTTGAAAGTCATGACCATCTCGTGGAAATTATGGCGAGATATAACTCGCCAGCACTCGCCACAACTCGTAGTCAAAACTCGTGACAGTGTGACAGGGGCTTTAGGCTAGGTATGGAGACTTCGTTGTGAGATTTTGTAGTGGGATGAAACTTCATTTACATTTTGACCCCGCAAATGATTTAATTTATTTTTCCTCCCAGTCGATAACGCGACTCTTATCTTGCAATTGGTGAAAAATGATCGTATTTGTTTAATTTGAAAACAAATATTCTTGGTGTCTAAACACTGATATAATTTTGAAAAGCTATGACCTAACCTCCTAATAAAACAGGTTATGGTCGTGTTCTACCTCTTTAAAGGTTAATGGAATGAGAAATGCTTTAGTTCACTTTTATACAATGCATGCAAATCTGAACAAGGAGAATCGAGGATGGTGAAATGATTTTTATGACATTGCTATATAGCCACAATATTCAAAATTTGAGCCCAGGAGGTCTGAGGCCACCTTTCGATCAACATGATCAAAGTTGATTTCTGAATCTTCGCGCTTGGGCGGGGAAGATGTATTTTCTTTCATTGAAACCTAAATACCAGAGCGGACCCAGGAGCGTATGTTATCAGCGATGAGGCAGAAGGCGTTGCTCTGGGCAGATCATATTCAAATCGAGTACTTCTAAATGATGAGCTACAGCTATGCGGAATAATCCATCTGGGTCAGACTCCAGTTCGTGTTGTGTATTAGCATCAGAAGTTGCCTTCCCTTTTATCAGTGGTGATGCAGAAGGCTCTACCACGCAAGTCCCGTATTCTCGTACAAGTTACGATATATCGTAGATTTCTGATCGTTCGAGATGACCATTCGACCAATCAGAAGCTTACGTTATATCGTAATTTTTACGAGAATATGGATCCAGGCTTGTAGTGGGCGGTAGAGACACATGGCGGTAGAGACACATGGCCGGCGCCGATGGCTCATTTGATCCGGTTGCGGCTCCGGGCGGGTCAGATGTTTTTATCGAGGCTATGCACATAGAGTGTTACTACCTGTTCAAATGTCTGGAATGCGCAATGCTGTCTATGGTACAGTGAACCATAAAGAACCCTTGAAGTCATTTGATAAGAGTAGGGTATATTCCCGACTGCGGGCGTCCTTCTTTCGCGATATTGTCATGATTGTGCCGAAAGCGACGTAAAGCAATATTCACTCACTGTATAGATACATTTAACTTACATTCACATTTTTTTTTAATAATGCTGAATAGAAACATCTTATTCAAAAACTGTTCAGAGCCGACAAAATTGTTGTTATAACAGAAAGTTGTAACAAAATTATAAGAATGCACAGTCAGAAACATCTGGACTTTCAGGCTCAGGAAAACAGCAGTAACTGCTTACTTGAAAAAGTATGCAGTTACTGCTGTTTTCCTTTGCACTGCCGTGTTATCAGAGTTAAGGCTTTGCCTGCCTGGCAGGGGGCAGGGTGCATTGCTTGGCATCATTGCCTTGCTTGGCTGGCAGTGTCTGCTGAGCCATCTGGTCTGCAGACATTGCTGTGGCCCCAGAAGACTTGCTGCAGACAGATTAGGCCGTCATTCTCTGCGGACTGGTGATGTACGTAATGATCATACTATTAAGATATATGATGTAAACAGAGGGCGAGGTCCCAATCCAGATATATACTAAACAATCTTGCCTGCACAGGCAAACATCAGTAACTGCTTACATCAAAAGTAACCATTTATCGTTGTTTGTGTTTGTCCGGCATTGCTGTCTGGCAAATGCAAGCAGCAATAACTGCTCACTTGAAAGGTAAAATGTTACTGCTGTTGATTATTGCATGACACACTTTATCCTGTGTTTCTTTTTCAGATAATACTAGATACTACAGATTCCAAAGACAAACAACTGTAATTGCTTACTTCAAGTGTAACCAGTTACCTTTGTGTGCGTTCGTATGGCATTGCTGTACGACAAAGGCACACAGCAATAACTGCTCACTTGAAAAGTAAGCAGTTACTACTGTTTACCTTTGTATAACAGACTAACCGTGGTGGATGAATTTCGCCGATTTCTCAGTCAATTCTCAACCAATTTTGATGAAATTTTACACACACTATTTTCCATTCATGTCGTGACTACCCTGAAAATTAGCTTCGTTTCAGAATTTTATTACATATCAAATGGTCTAACTTCTAAAATACTTATCAAAACTTTGCGATATTTCCAGGGTAGTTACGACATCGATGGGAGATAGTGTGTGTATAATTTCATGAAAATTGGTTTTAGAATTGGCTGAAAAATCCGTGAAATTTAATAATCCTGGTTGATGAATTTAATGTGAATCTGACTATGGACATCACAGCCTGCATATGTAAACAGCAGTAACTGCTTACGTCAAAAGTAAACAGTTAAGTGTTGTTTAAGTTCAGTGTATTTCTGATTTGCTAGGCACGGCTGCCCACAGATGTCAGGCCTTTAAGCCTTTCTCGTCTGTTGTTTAGTGGTTTCTTATTGCCATTGTTTTCGTTACTTGTGCATTGTCATTGATTTTCACGCTGGTTGCATTATCTTGGGCAAGCGATTTTGAGAGCATATTGAGTTAATAAAATAATGACGGTAACGTTCAACCATTTAGGCGGTAATTTTCATAGTTTTTGTTACTTGTGCCTTGTCATGGATGTCCACGCTGGTTCATTTACTATAGCTTGAGAAAGCAATTCTGAGATCATATTGAGTAGATTTATCTTGGGGGCGGGTGTAACACTATTTCTTAAACTTTTTTTAGGCTTGAATTATTTTTGTTTTAGCGTTGAAATGCTGATTTAAAGTAAGGGTTCTGATGGTGACGTTTGACCATTTAAGCACTGAGCCTGACTATAATATTAGCAGGTTAACCCTTTAACCGCCGATGCCGCATATATTCGGGTTTTCATTTTTTATTAGCACAATAAGTAGCACATTTTAAATATGTTAACGATGAAATGTGACGTCAATCAGCAAGATTTGAAAAGAGTTGCCCTCCATTTTGCCAAATCTGAATAATTTTCACTCACTTGAAGTTGTGGATCGCGTCAGCGAGACACAACTTCAAATGAGTGAAAATTCAAATTAAATAATTTGGCAGTCGAAGGGTTAAATCTCAGGGTTTTAAAAAATAACATCAGTATCTAAACATCCATATTTTCAAATGTTTTGGTCTTAAATTGAAAAAAATATAACTGAATTTCGGCCACTTTAAGCTGTGGGTCACGGTAGCGAGACACAACTTCAAGTGGGTCAAAAATTTAAGTAACACAATTAGAACTGAGAGGGTTATATCGCTCAACGTCTTCAATAATTGAACAGTCAGATTCTAAAATAACAACAAATCTTTGACAACAAGAATAGCAAATACAAAATATACATGACTATTCCGAAATGGCTTGGATATAATGTCTAGAATAAGCATCGATATGATGGATTGGAAAGAATAGGGCAACGAGCTTCTGTGTGTCACTATTTCCACCGACTACAAAGAGAGAGTCAAACATTAAGTCTTATAGCGCGGGAATTAATTTTAGACGTCAGATTATCCCCGCAAACTGTCAGAGTGAAAATATTTATAATGGTCGTAGACCCATAACACAGGTATTCAAATGAATCGGAGAGATCTAACTAAGACATTTATGACGATTTCCAATCGAAATAAACCCTTTGGTCTCCATGATTTATACAAAATTACTTCAGTGTTATAAGAGCAAACCAGCATTGGTTTAACGTGCCGTATGTGTATCACCCACACAGCACAGATATCGTACATCATCAGGACACCCGGGACCCGTCCTGTAATAGACTGGTAATTGGTACAAACCAAACAAAAATGGCGTGGGTCACAAGCGGCGAAAAACACATGGAGGGGAACGAATATATTCATGGCGCAACGCAAAGGGATACGGATCATTGCAACCACTGGAATTGCATTTTAACCCCGCTAGGAGCTCGCCGCGCATAATAAACGCTTGTCGGACGGGAAACCTGGTCTAGTCGTCAAAACACACCACTACATTATTTGCTTTGTCCGAACACTACATTCTAAGCCGGGAAATGAAATGAAATGAAATGAATCGGGCTTTAGGCCACCTTTGTGCACATATAGGCTAAACTGGGCCAGGATAACCTCCTGAGGATGGTGAGATGATTGAGATGACACTGTCCTCCAGACACAGGATTCGAAATTCGAGCCCTGGCGGTCTGAGGCCGAGCACGCTACCTCTCGGTCACGGAGGCTCCCCACAATACTGACTTTCACACGTGGATGGGGAAGAAACATTTTTTGTTTCTTTAACCGCCGAGACCGGGAACCGAGCCCCCAACTCTGGCGTGAAAGGCAGCGGTGCTAACCACTACCCTAGGGCCCCCGCCCTCTAAGCCGGGAATGAAGAGTTATTGCTGACCTGGTGCAGACCAATTATCATGGTAGGCCTATGGAGCTATAATCAGTCACGTGTGACTGAGTTGTTGATTATGATGGATCCTCATTATGGTCGCCTTTGCACCAGCTAAGAATGTGGAGCTCTCTTGGGCTTTATCCTAAACTTAAACACTGCCTGCCTATCTCGCCGGAGCTCGCGGGTCCGTTTCTCACTCTCGAGGAGCTCTGCATTCACAGCTAATAATGTGGAACTGACTTTAAACACATTCGACCATAATCAAGATCCCTTATAATCAACAGCTCGGTCACAGCCATAGGCCTACAAGAATTATTGATCTGTACTTAATCGACAATAACATTCCCAGCTTAGAAGTAGTGGTCGGACAAATAAAATAATGTAGTGGTGTGTTTTAAACGGGAATGTGCCCCACTCTTATCTCGTAATAATATGAAGGGTTCCTTATAATACCATAGGCAGCACTGCACACTCCAGGCCTCTGAGCAGTTTGGAACGCTACTAGTACGTGTACATGCACAACTACGATGACAAACATTCAGCTCGAGTCTAGAATCTTTGAGTCTGGAATCACAACCAAACCTAATAAGCCTAATAATACCCTGTATTCTCACGTGGGATAGAATGGAGTTACCCTTAAAGGCCCATAGAGTAATCACTACTCTGGCCAACGAGTCGACTCTTTGGCTGGATTCGTAGCGCTCGGACATCACGATGCCAGGGTCGGTGGCTCGATCCCCGGGCTAGGCAGTCTCAGCACTGTATTCTCTTATCACGTACATACACTGTAACACTGCAGTATTCACTTTGCTAGTCAGCAGTTATGGCTGTTTAAGTTGCTACAACATCTAATATTAAAACACACAACTACATTATTTTCTTTGTCCGACCACGACATTCGAAGCTGGGGATGGAGAGTTATTGTTGACCAAGTACAGACCAACTATCACGGTAGGCCTAATGGTATTATAATCAGTCAGGTGCGACCAAGCTGTAGATTATGAGGGACTCATTATGGTCGGGTGTGTTTTAAGTCATTTAAAACCCTCGGGGCTCTCCATTCTTAGCTGTGAAAAAGGCCTCGGCCTTCGGCCTCGGACCTTTTTTACAGCTAAAAATTGAGAGCTCCTCAGGTTTTTTCCTATACATAATATTAATCCTTCACAGATAATCACAACCATGGTCGTTTCAATATGTATTATCAGTTGGTTAAATTACTGCTATTGTGAGTACTTGCCAAATAAGGCGAATTTGCTTGGAATAAAAAATAGCTTGATGCGCCTCAATGGCAGCTCAGCTGTATATCTCCCAGGAGACTGAGTTGAATTTGCTTAGAATAAAAATAGCTAAATGCGCCTCAATGGCAGCACTGGAATTGCATTTTAACCCCGCTAGGAGCTCGCCGCGCATAATAAACGCTTGTCGGACGGGAAACCTGGTCTAGTCGTCAAAACACACCACTACATTATTTGCTTTGTCCGAACACTACATTCTAAGCCGGGAAATGAAATGAAATGAAATGAATCGGGCTTTAGGCCACCTTTGTGCACATATAGGCTAAACTGGGCCAGGATAACCTCCTGAGGATGGTGAGATGATTGAGATGACACTGTCCTCCAGACACAGGATTCGAAATTCGAGCCCTGGCGGTCTGAGGCCGAGCACGCTACCTCTCGGTCACGGAGGCTCCCCACAATACTGACTTTCACACGTGGATGGGGAAGAAACATTTTTTGTTTCTTTAACCGCCGAGACCGGGAACCGAGCCCCCAACTCTGGCGTGAAAGGCAGCGGTGCTAACCACTACCCTAGGGCCCCCGCCCTCTAAGCCGGGAATGAAGAGTTATTGCTGACCTGGTGCAGACCAATTATCATGGTAGGCCTATGGAGCTATAATCAGTCACGTGTGACTGAGTTGTTGATTATGATGGATCCTCATTATGGTCGCCTTTGCACCAGCTAAGAATGTGGAGCTCTCTTGGGCTTTATCCTAAACTTAAACACTGCCTGCCTATCTCGCCGGAGCTCGCGGGTCCGTTTCTCACTCTCGAGGAGCTCTGCATTCACAGCTAATAATGTGGAACTGACTTTAAACACATTCGACCATAATCAAGATCCCTTATAATCAACAGCTCGGTCACAGCCATAGGCCTACAAGAATTATTGATCTGTACTTAATCGACAATAACATTCCCAGCTTAGAAGTAGTGGTCGGACAAATAAAATAATGTAGTGGTGTGTTTTAAACGGGAATGTGCCCCACTCTTATCTCGTAATAATATGAAGGGTTCCTTATAATACCATAGGCAGCACTGCACACTCCAGGCCTCTGAGCAGTTTGGAACGCTACTAGTACGTGTACATGCACAACTACGATGACAAACATTCAGCTCGAGTCTAGAATCTTTGAGTCTGGAATCACAACCAAACCTAATAAGCCTAATAATACCCTGTATTCTCACGTGGGATAGAATGGAGTTACCCTTAAAGGCCCATAGAGTAATCACTACTCTGGCCAACGAGTCGACTCTTTGGCTGGATTCGTAGCGCTCGGACATCACGATGCCAGGGTCGGTGGCTCGATCCCCGGGCTAGGCAGTCTCAGCACTGTATTCTCTTATCACGTACATACACTGTAACACTGCAGTATTCACTTTGCTAGTCAGCAGTTATGGCTGTTTAAGTTGCTACAACATCTAATATTAAAACACACAACTACATTATTTTCTTTGTCCGACCACGACATTCGAAGCTGGGGATGGAGAGTTATTGTTGACCAAGTACAGACCAACTATCACGGTAGGCCTAATGGTATTATAATCAGTCAGGTGCGACCAAGCTGTAGATTATGAGGGACTCATTATGGTCGGGTGTGTTTTAAGTCATTTAAAACCCTCGGGGCTCTCCATTCTTAGCTGTGAAAAAGGCCTCGGCCTTCGGCCTCGGACCTTTTTTACAGCTAAAAATTGAGAGCTCCTCAGGTTTTTTCCTATACATAATATTAATCCTTCACAGATAATCACAACCATGGTCGTTTCAATATGTATTATCAGTTGGTTAAATTACTGCTATTGTGAGTACTTGCCAAATAAGGCGAATTTGCTTGGAATAAAAAATAGCTTGATGCGCCTCAATGGCAGCTCAGCTGTATATCTCCCAGGAGACTGAGTTGAATTTGCTTAGAATAAAAATAGCTAAATGCGCCTCAATGGCAGCACTGGAATTGCATTTTAACCCCGCTAGGAGCTCGCCGCGCATAATAAACGCTTGTCGGACGGGAAACCTGGTCTAGTCGTCAAAACACACCACTACATTATTTGCTTTGTCCGAACACTACATTCTAAGCCGGGAAATGAAATGAAATGAAATGAATCGGGCTTTAGGCCACCTTTGTGCACATATAGGCTAAACTGGGCCAGGATAACCTCCTGAGGATGGTGAGATGATTGAGATGACACTGTCCTCCAGACACAGGATTCGAAATTCGAGCCCTGGCGGTCTGAGGCCGAGCACGCTACCTCTCGGTCACGGAGGCTCCCCACAATACTGACTTTCACACGTGGATGGGGAAGAAACATTTTTTGTTTCTTTAACCGCCGAGACCGGGAACCGAGCCCCCAACTCTGGCGTGAAAGGCAGCGGTGCTAACCACTACCCTAGGGCCCCCGCCCTCTAAGCCGGGAATGAAGAGTTATTGCTGACCTGGTGCAGACCAATTATCATGGTAGGCCTATGGAGCTATAATCAGTCACGTGTGACTGAGTTGTTGATTATGATGGATCCTCATTATGGTCGCCTTTGCACCAGCTAAGAATGTGGAGCTCTCTTGGGCTTTATCCTAAACTTAAACACTGCCTGCCTATCTCGCCGGAGCTCGCGGGTCCGTTTCTCACTCTCGAGGAGCTCTGCATTCACAGCTAATAATGTGGAACTGACTTTAAACACATTCGACCATAATCAAGATCCCTTATAATCAACAGCTCGGTCACAGCCATAGGCCTACAAGAATTATTGATCTGTACTTAATCGACAATAACATTCCCAGCTTAGAAGTAGTGGTCGGACAAATAAAATAATGTAGTGGTGTGCTTTAAACGGGAATGTGCCCCACTCTTATCTCGTAATAATATGAAGGGTTCCTTATAATACCATAGGCAGCACTGCACACTCCAGGCCTCTGAGCAGTTTGGAACGCTACTAGTACGTGTACATGCACAACTACGATGACAAACATTCAGCTCGAGTCTAGAATCTTTGAGTCTGGAATCACAACCAAACCTAATAAGCCTAATAATACCCTGTATTCTCACGTGGGATAGAATGGAGTTACCCTTAAAGGCCCATAGAGTAATCACTACTCTGGCCAACGAGTCGACTCTTTGGCTGGATTCGTAGCGCTCGGACATCACGATGCCAGGGTCGGTGGCTCGATCCCCGGGCTAGGCAGTCTCAGCACTGTATTCTCTTATCACGTACATACACTGTAACACTGCAGTATTCACTTTGCTAGTCAGCAGTTATGGCTGTTTAAGTTGCTACAACATCTAATATTAAAACACACAACTACATTATTTTCTTTGTCCGACCACGACATTCGAAGCTGGGGATGGAGAGTTATTGTTGACCAAGTACAGACCAACTATCACGGTAGGCCTAATGGTATTATAATCAGTCAGGTGCGACCAAGCTGTAGATTATGAGGGACTCATTATGGTCGGGTGTGTTTTAAGTCATTTAAAACCCTCGGGGCTCTCCATTCTTAGCTGTGAAAAAGGCCTCGGCCTTCGGCCTCGGACCTTTTTTACAGCTAAAAATTGAGAGCTCCTCAGGTTTTTTCCTATACATAATATTAATCCTTCACAGATAATCACAACCATGGTCGTTTCAATATGTATTATCAGTTGGTTAAATTACTGCTATTGTGAGTACTTGCCAAATAAGGCGAATTTGCTTGGAATAAAAAATAGCTTGATGCGCCTCAATGGCAGCTCAGCTGTATATCTCCCAGGAGACTGAGTTGAATTTGCTTAGAATAAAAATAGCTAAATGCGCCTCAATGGCAGCACTGGAATTGCATTTTAACCCCGCTAGGAGCTCGCCGCGCATAATAAACGCTTGTCGGACGGGAAACCTGGTCTAGTCGTCAAAACACACCACTACATTATTTGCTTTGTCCGAACACTACATTCTAAGCCGGGAAATGAAATGAAATGAAATGAATCGGGCTTTAGGCCACCTTTGTGCACATATAGGCTAAACTGGGCCAGGATAACCTCCTGAGGATGGTGAGATGATTGAGATGACACTGTCCTCCAGACACAGGATTCGAAATTCGAGCCCTGGCGGTCTGAGGCCGAGCACGCTACCTCTCGGTCACGGAGGCTCCCCACAATACTGACTTTCACACGTGGATGGGGAAGAAACATTTTTTGTTTCTTTAACCGCCGAGACCGGGAACCGAGCCCCCAACTCTGGCGTGAAAGGCAGCGGTGCTAACCACTACCCTAGGGCCCCCGCCCTCTAAGCCGGGAATGAAGAGTTATTGCTGACCTGGTGCAGACCAATTATCATGGTAGGCCTATGGAGCTATAATCAGTCACGTGTGACTGAGTTGTTGATTATGATGGATCCTCATTATGGTCGCCTTTGCACCAGCTAAGAATGTGGAGCTCTCTTGGGCTTTATCCTAAACTTAAACACTGCCTGCCTATCTCGCCGGAGCTCGCGGGTCCGTTTCTCACTCTCGAGGAGCTCTGCATTCACAGCTAATAATGTGGAACTGACTTTAAACACATTCGACCATAATCAAGATCCCTTATAATCAACAGCTCGGTCACAGCCATAGGCCTACAAGAATTATTGATCTGTACTTAATCGACAATAACATTCCCAGCTTAGAAGTAGTGGTCGGACAAATAAAATAATGTAGTGGTGTGTTTTAAACGGGAATGTGCCCCACTCTTATCTCGTAATAATATGAAGGGTTCCTTATAATACCATAGGCAGCACTGCACACTCCAGGCCTCTGAGCAGTTTGGAACGCTACTAGTACGTGTACATGCACAACTACGATGACAAACATTCAGCTCGAGTCTAGAATCTTTGAGTCTGGAATCACAACCAAACCTAATAAGCCTAATAATACCCTGTATTCTCACGTGGGATAGAATGGAGTTACCCTTAAAGGCCCATAGAGTAATCACTACTCTGGCCAACGAGTCGACTCTTTGGCTGGATTCGTAGCGCTCGGACATCACGATGCCAGGGTCGGTGGCTCGATCCCCGGGCTAGGCAGTCTCAGCACTGTATTCTCTTATCACGTACATACACTGTAACACTGCAGTATTCACTTTGCTAGTCAGCAGTTATGGCTGTTTAAGTTGCTACAACATCTAATATTAAAACACACAACTACATTATTTTCTTTGTCCGACCACGACATTCGAAGCTGGGGATGGAGAGTTATTGTTGACCAAGTACAGACCAACTATCACGGTAGGCCTAATGGTATTATAATCAGTCAGGTGCGACCAAGCTGTAGATTATGAGGGACTCATTATGGTCGGGTGTGTTTTAAGTCATTTAAAACCCTCGGGGCTCTCCATTCTTAGCTGTGAAAAAGGCCTCGGCCTTCGGCCTCGGACCTTTTTTACAGCTAAAAATTGAGAGCTCCTCAGGTTTTTTCCTATACATAATATTAATCCTTCACAGATAATCACAACCATGGTCGTTTCAATATGTATTATCAGTTGGTTAAATTACTGCTATTGTGAGTACTTGCCAAATAAGGCGAATTTGCTTGGAATAAAAAATAGCTTGATGCGCCTCAATGGCAGCTCAGCTGTATATCTCCCAGGAGACTGAGTTGAATTTGCTTAGAATAAAAATAGCTAAATGCGCCTCAATGGCAGCACTGGAATTGCATTTTAACCCCGCTAGGAGCTCGCCGCGCATAATAAACGCTTGTCGGACGGGAAACCTGGTCTAGTCGTCAAAACACACCACTACATTATTTGCTTTGTCCGAACACTACATTCTAAGCCGGGAAATGAAATGAAATGAAATGAATCGGGCTTTAGGCCACCTTTGTGCACATATAGGCTAAACTGGGCCAGGATAACCTCCTGAGGATGGTGAGATGATTGAGATGACACTGTCCTCCAGACACAGGATTCGAAATTCGAGCCCTGGCGGTCTGAGGCCGAGCACGCTACCTCTCGGTCACGGAGGCTCCCCACAATACTGACTTTCACACGTGGATGGGGAAGAAACATTTTTTGTTTCTTTAACCGCCGAGACCGGGAACCGAGCCCCCAACTCTGGCGTGAAAGGCAGCGGTGCTAACCACTACCCTAGGGCCCCCGCCCTCTAAGCCGGGAATGAAGAGTTATTGCTGACCTGGTGCAGACCAATTATCATGGTAGGCCTATGGAGCTATAATCAGTCACGTGTGACTGAGTTGTTGATTATGATGGATCCTCATTATGGTCGCCTTTGCACCAGCTAAGAATGTGGAGCTCTCTTGGGCTTTATCCTAAACTTAAACACTGCCTGCCTATCTCGCCGGAGCTCGCGGGTCCGTTTCTCACTCTCGAGGAGCTCTGCATTCACAGCTAATAATGTGGAACTGACTTTAAACACATTCGACCATAATCAAGATCCCTTATAATCAACAGCTCGGTCACAGCCATAGGCCTACAAGAATTATTGATCTGTACTTAATCGACAATAACATTCCCAGCTTAGAAGTAGTGGTCGGACAAATAAAATAATGTAGTGGTGTGTTTTAAACGGGAATGTGCCCCACTCTTATCTCGTAATAATATGAAGGGTTCCTTATAATACCATAGGCAGCACTGCACACTCCAGGCCTCTGAGCAGTTTGGAACGCTACTAGTACGTGTACATGCACAACTACGATGACAAACATTCAGCTCGAGTCTAGAATCTTTGAGTCTGGAATCACAACCAAACCTAATAAGCCTAATAATACCCTGTATTCTCACGTGGGATAGAATGGAGTTACCCTTAAAGGCCCATAGAGTAATCACTACTCTGGCCAACGAGTCGACTCTTTGGCTGGATTCGTAGCGCTCGGACATCACGATGCCAGGGTCGGTGGCTCGATCCCCGGGCTAGGCAGTCTCAGCACTGTATTCTCTTATCACGTACATACACTGTAACACTGCAGTATTCACTTTGCTAGTCAGCAGTTATGGCTGTTTAAGTTGCTACAACATCTAATATTAAAACACACAACTACATTATTTTCTTTGTCCGACCACGACATTCGAAGCTGGGGATGGAGAGTTATTGTTGACCAAGTACAGACCAACTATCACGGTAGGCCTAATGGTATTATAATCAGTCAGGTGCGACCAAGCTGTAGATTATGAGGGACTCATTATGGTCGGGTGTGTTTTAAGTCATTTAAAACCCTCGGGGCTCTCCATTCTTAGCTGTGAAAAAGGCCTCGGCCTTCGGCCTCGGACCTTTTTTACAGCTAAAAATTGAGAGCTCCT
This sequence comes from Flabesymbios commensalis, assembly GCA_964017125.1. Lineage (NCBI taxonomy): Eukaryota > Metazoa > Annelida > Polychaeta > Terebellida > Flabelligeridae > Flabesymbios > Flabesymbios commensalis. The sequence continues at coordinate 12,156,246 of OZ024908.1, forward strand.
CAGGTTTTTTCCTATACATAATATTAATCCTTCACAGATAATCACAACCATGGTCGTTTCAATATGTATTATCAGTTGGTTAAATTACTGCTATTGTGAGTACTTGCCAAATAAGGCGAATTTGCTTGGAATAAAAAATAGCTTGATGCGCCTCAATGGCAGCTCAGCTGTATATCTCCCAGGAGACTGAGTTGAATTTGCTTAGAATAAAAATAGCTAAATGCGCCTCAATGGCAGCTCAGCTGTATATCTCCCAGGAGACTGAGTTGGAATTTGAATGATAACAGGCCTTGCTATTAAAGTTACTCTCAATGTTCAGCTCTCTGGACAGCTTCCAGCTGGATATATGCGCTATTACTCGTATTTTGAATAATAGATTAAATTTTTGGGCTGAAAGCTATGATATTTTAATAGAAGAACAGGCATGATTTAGAAGTAACCGTTCAACTGTGGATAATCTTTTTGTGTTACATAGTATAATTAACTCCGCATTACAGAATGGAAAGAAATTATTCTGTGCATTTCTTGATTTTCGTAAAGCCTTCAACTACTTAAATAGAGATTGTCTCTGGTTTAAGTTACTTGATTACGGTTTGAGATGAAATATTTTTAATGTAATAAGAAGTATGTACTGTGAAGTCAAGACCAGGGTACGGTAAGGGGGGAGGGAAATCAAATACATTTAATAGCTTTCTGGGAGTACGACAAGGTGAGAGCTTGTCACCCCTTTTATTTAGTATGTATGTTAATGATATGAGAGAAATGTTGCATGAAAGTGGAAGCGAAGGGATAACTGTTGACGATCTTAAACTATGTCTTTTATTATATGCCGATGATTCTGTCTTAATAGCTGAGAGTAGATTGGATTTGCAAAATAGTCTAGATTCTGTCCATGATTATTGTCAAAGGTGGAAATTATGTGTTAATATACTCAAAACTAAGATAGTTGTATTTAGGAAGGGTGGAAGGTTATCCATAGATGATATTTGGTTTTATGGTGACTCAATTTTAGAAGTAGTTGAACATTTCTCATATTTAGGTATTATGTTTTCTAGTACAGAGTATTCTTCAGGGACCCAACAAGATTTAGCAGACAGGGGGTTGCGAGCACTATTTTCAATTCAGGGTATAGCGTATGAATTGATCGACCCCAAACCAGAACTATTATGTATGTTATTCGATAGACCTGTTTTACCTGTATTACTTTACTCATGTGAATTATGGGGATTCCACACTGCTGTGGCGGTGGAGAGAGTACATCTGAAATTTTGTAAATGGGTTTTAAAAGTGTCTAAATCAACAACCAACGAAATGGTGTACGGGGAACTTGGAAGATGCCCACTAATTTTAGAAAAAAAGGTACGCATAGTGAAACACTGGCTAAAAATTGTACACAGAGAGTTAAGTCCATTGGTTCAGAAAATTTATAAAATAATGTTACACACTATTACTGCAAATAATACAATTGTTAACTGGGCTGCTCTAGTAAGAGACATGTTATTTAATTTGGGTTTTGGCTATGCCTGGATGCAACAGGGTGTTACAAATAGAACATATTTTATTAGTTTATTTAAACAGAGATTACGTGATTAATACATTCAACAATGGTTTACTTCAGTAAGTACCAGGTCGAGCTTTTCAATATACAAGAATATAACAAACCACTTTCGATGTCAAAATTATTTCCATATGGTAACAAATTGTAAGCACAGAATTTCTCTTATAAGATTTCGAACCAAGAATCATTCACTACCAAATGTAATTCAAGGCAGAGGGAGAAATCGCAGATCCTACAACGAGCGGCTATGTCCAACATGTAATGTCCTAGGAGATGAATTTCATTGTTTGTTTGAATGTGAGAACACACGTCACATCAGACATGTGTTACCCCGCTATTACACTTTTAGGCCAAATATGTTTAAATTTTCCTATCTCTTATCTTCTGAAGAACCATCTGTGTTGAGAAAACTTGCAAATTTTTTATATCTACGTGATTCTTAGTATTAGAGCCAATTTTGTCATACAAACACAAACAAAATTGTATCACCTTATTGCGTCACTGTTCACGCTTTATCTGTTGCCACGCTATTTTACGCGTCAAACATGCACTTGTTTATATATGTCTATATGTATGCACACAGATTGTAAATCTATTGCTGAATAAACTCACTTACTTACCTATATAAGATTTCATTCATTCATTCTTTATTGTGAATGAAATGAGTGTTTTAAAGTCGAGATTTGCAATTTTTTAGCTCCAAATTAGACAAATATGAACAATTTTCGCCCACTTGAAGTTGTGGATCGGGGAAACACAAATCTGATTGGGGGAGGGGGGGGGGGGATTGGTAAAATCAGACCTGCCCGGATTCGGGTTGATTAAATTCATATCGTTTTTCATATGAAACAGATTTTGTCAATGTCCAGTTATTAAAAAATGTTGGCCCAACACAGTTAGCGTGTGGTGTTAGACGCATGGCCAATCAGGACGTGCGCAATCAATTGTGAAAAAAAAACATATTGATCTTTGTAGCCTACCCTTTGCAAATTAAGCATTCTGGAGCGGACGCCGTTTTGCGGGTTTGCGTAGATATAAAAATACAGTTTATTGAGATATGGATCAGTCTAGACTATGCCTTAATTGGTACTGCAAGTAATGGAATGATAAGATGCATTAATCAAATAAATAAATAAATAAATAAATAAATAAATAAATAAATAAATAAATAAATAAATAAATAAATACATAAATAAATAAATAAATAAATAAATAAATAAATAAATAAATAAATAAATAAATAAATAAATAAATAAATAAATAAATAAATAAATAAATAAATAAATAAATAAATAAATAAATAAATAAATAAATAAATAAATAAATAAATAAATAAATAAATAAATAAATAAATAAATAAATAAATAAATAAATAAATAAATAAATAAATAAATAAATGAAGGAATGAATGAATGAATGAATGAATGAATGAATGAATGAATGAATGAATGAATGAATGAATGAATGAATGAATGAATGAATGAATGAATGAATGAATGAATGAATTAGTGTATTATTTTTATTATAATGGTGCCACCATCATCAAAGATCTGGATCACCCTCCAACTCTGCAATGACACATATCTACAGACAATAATTACCCTTAGCCCGGGTCATACCTGGTGAGGACGTGTTATGCAGAAAAAAATATAACGTTTACTTGTTTATCATAAAGTCGTGAAATTTCTCTCTTTTCATTTCTTGAGTTTCAGTGGAATTGTCACTACCTCTTTCACTTTGAGCTCAAGTAAGCACGTTTTTCTAGGATAAGAAAATTAAATGCATTGTGGGGGTGGCGGGCTCTGCAAACCACCACATGCATAATTAGAGTGTACGTGTATATGTTGTACATTACTCCTTTTAAGTTATATAGACTAGCCTAATAAGCTACCTTAAGCTAAGTTGATAAGTTTTGAATATTTTCTACTTTGCACTTTGAAATTAAATTTGACTTAAATTTGACTTCAGTTCAAAATTATGATCATGGTGATTCACAAGAAGATGGTGTAAAACCTGACTTGTGTGGAAAATATTGAGCACAAAATTCCCGTCATTGAAATATGTTCGAGCTGATGGACTGAGCGTTTGCTTGGCATAATGGCATCGAGGGATTAAGGGGTATTCGGTGTGTCTAATTTATAAAATGTTGAAAATAAAAGACATGTCCTTCTTTTTTGGACAATCGTTCAGATCGACATGATGATCCATCATGGAAACTATGGAACTGGCAAGGTTGACTGAGCTATTCAAATTGAAGGGATGTACAATGTCTTTTCGGACGGTTCTCGGCAGCCAAGTTCGATTGTCCATGGCGGAGGAAGACGGGGGAGCTCTGAGGCGGAAGACTAAAATAGTCTTGAGGATAGTGAGATGAATGGTAGGTCATTACCGGGCGATAAAAGGTTGACTTATCAGGTCAGTGTCAGCTGCGCCGGCCGCTTGCCTCATGTCAAACACACTTCCGGCCGCTCACCGCATGTCAAACACACGTCATTGAAAACATCATCGTGCAGAGTGGAGCATTGTGACCAGGCTTGTGTTTGTTTTTTCTGTTTTTTTTTTTATAGGTCTTCAGTCTCCGAAGCGCCCATATGTGTAATTTAATTTCTTTATCCACGGTTTTAAGTGGGTAAAGAATATTCGAATTTAAAAATGAAGCGCCAATATATTTACTTTAATTTTTTGCCCACTTAAAGTGGGTAAAGAATATACAAATTAAAAAGAAGAGCTCCATCATTTTCAATTTCGCAGATTGAGTATATGCTTCTTCTTTAACCTCTCAGTGAGGAATTGTCTTATATGTCACAATCTGACATCTACAGATGGTCCCCGCACTGAAAGAAATACAATATGTATAATTACCTTAGACCCATAACATAGGCATCAAATCAAGCGGAAACAGCTAACTAACACATGTATGGTGATTTCAAATTAAAAAACACGTTTGTCCCCATGGTCAGTACAGAATTATTTCTGGATACTACATAACATGCAAATTTAGATCCGAGGGTTAACAAACAAGATGGTAATTACCGCCAAACGGGGTTGGTGCTGATTATGGCAAAACGCTATACCATGAAACAACGAGCCCCCAAGAAAAACATATACATTTTTTATAAGGCTCATTCCACATCAAGTCATCCGATATTGTGGATATCAAAACAATTGATGTTTCTGAATTCTATAAAGTTGATGTTATCTAAATAATCAGAGCATTTGCATGATAATATTCACTGTTATCCTTCATTGCATAACATCGGGAGGGGGGGGGGGGGTTCAAGTTAACAAATATTTTACTGTAGATTGTCTGTGCAAAAAACGCAGGAGATATTATACACCGAAGGCCATGAAAATGACCAATTATGCTGTCGAACTACAGCAACATATACAATTCCGACAGCTGTACATATCCAATTTGTACCCCCTATAGCCTGGGTGTCTAATTTGTGGGCGTTTAATTGAGACAGTATCGAAATCAATCAATGGCGCACCCATCCCGGCACTTCAAAGTCAAAGTCAACCATTTTCGGTTGAGTTCATCGTGTGCGACAAAATACAAACGTTGTTCAGTTTTCATTGGGCTTGGGGGGTTTAAGTATAGGCCTATATCAAAGGAAGAGGTGTTCGCCTAAATGCTCATACATTATTCGCCAGACAAGTGATGCTTTCCCATGGCACACTCAAATGACCACCGTTTGCAGCCAATGTTTGAATAATGTTGCACAAGCGTCTTCAACGTTGGCCCGACATTAGACTAACATTGAGACTATACATTCTATAGCATTTCCTCCAGACCTAAACCTTTATCAATTTAAACATGATTGATACATATATTGTATGGCCGAAAGCGAAGAAAGTGGGTGGGCCACTACTTCCCCCAAAAAATGAGAAAATAAACTACTTCATTTAATTTATATTTGGCTTTGATAAGAGCACAGAAAACAATAATTATTGTTCGTAACAAATTATGTTACAGATGCATGTGAATGTCACGTTTTTGTAAATTGGCGAATCATAATAGTGATGAAAATAACATAGTTTTCGTGTTCAATATTGCCTTATTTGCAGACATCAATAACGTAAATGTTGTGATATTAATCAATGTGCTGCTAAATTGTTAGTTTATATTTTTTCATTTGAAGCTAGAATTGCTGATGCAATTTCCTGCTTTAAATGACGAAACAAATCTGTATTATTGAAAAATAGAAACCTCTAAATGTTGTTGGTGAACTGAGGATCTATCACAAACAGATTTATAATGTTTTATCTGATTTGAAACATACAGGAAACCGTATAGATAAGACGGGTATTCCCCCTGGCCCAGGCCAGGGGGAATACCCTTCCTTTCTATACGGTTTATCAATTTCTGTTGCTTTTTATTTGGTTTGAAACTTGCTTGAAAGCGTATATAAACGGTCCTAGCAGCACAAGGGTTAACCCTCCTGGCACCCGACTATTTCTTTTTCGGATTTACACATCGTGAGATGTAAATTACCGCTGCAATTCTCATGGCAATAATAATAAAATTTACTCGGCCCGTTACAATAGTTACGATAAATCGTACACTTCGGATAAGTCGAAATCTCGACCAATCCGAAGCCTACGATATATCGTAACTTGTACGGGAATACGGACCCTGCTTTTTACAAATATCCAAGAATTATATAAAAGCTGAGTACGTCATTATAGTGATTACTTCGTGGAAAAGAGTTTAGAAATTGTGTGAGCGAGTTATGTAAGTCGTGCGAACGACTTAGTAAGTCATGGGAACACGTTATCTAATTCGTGCGAACTAGTTAAGCCGGGGGAAAGTCGACGAGAAGCGTCACTTATTCGTGGGAACAAGTTACTAAGTTATGGGAACGATATATGTAAGCAGGTAAGTCGAGGGAATGAGTCAGTGAAAAAAACAGCCAGCCCATTATTATTGTTTTCATTAACTCCTACGAGTTACATGACTTGCTTCCACGACTTAGTAGCTGATTCCATTCTCATGAATTAGTCACTATTTCGTTCCCACGACCTGAACATATATTTTGCTTGTCCCCAGGGCGGCTCCGTATTTTCGGATTGTTTTATACTATCAATTGTATTCAAAATATGACATTTGGAGCATAGATGGGACGAGGAAGATTAAAGGGTTAAAACTAAAGTTAAAATGTATAAAATTAAATTGTCTGTTTCAACATTTAAGATTATATATTGGTAAATAGGTAACGAACTAAGCCAATGTATCTCTTAGAATTAGATTTTCAAAAAAAAAACTAAGAGTTTCTAGTAAATTGGTAATGAAGTAAGCCGATCTAGCCTTTGCGCACACTTTGAAGAAATTTGGAAAATAAAATATTGCCGCCCTCATTGCTGTATCTGCCATTAGCTCAGCTCATATTGATGGAGTTCATCGTCAAGATGTATGCTATGTGGGCGTCAAGGCATCTTGTAAACCATTGTCGCATGTCGCATTGTCGCATTGTGGAATTTGAGCACCACATGACATTATATATGCAATTCATTGAAATATGTGTTGTCTAATTCATATGGATTTAATGTGGAAATTGTGATAGTAATTTAAATCTCAACAGCGATGGCAGTGAAAACCAGAAAAATTGCCGATTTTTACGATTTTCTATGTTGATATGTGATACATTAACATCATAATTTGTTGAAAAGTCAATCACTCTGGTCTACATAATATTACTTTTAAATTACCGTACCATCAATGTTTGTTATGTGATGGGCCAGCGTCTTAAACATTGCACCATCATTGAACCACATATTGGCGTCATGTACGTTCAATTTTAAAATCAACGCATAGTCAGAAAATTTATAACAGCGATATGTTTTACATCATTAATTTTGTTGATGTATTTGGTATTTTGAAACTAACCGTCTAGCAGCTCTTTGGTTAGATTATAAACACGAGTCGTCTGCACAAATCTGATTTCATGTTGATTTATCCTTATTCTGTTGATCACGAATATTGTCGTTTCGAACTGTTTTATTAATCGACTAAAACACGTTATTGTGAATGAACTGTGTGTCTAAACTTCAGGATTTGAAAATATGTGTGCTCAAATTAAACAATTATGATTAATTTTCAGCCACTTAAAGTTGTGGGTCGCGGTAGCGAGGCACAACTTCAAGTGGCTGAAAAATGAAATAAATAGGACAAGGTTTAGCCACTGTCTGCGTCGTCGGATCAACAATAAAATCACTTTATGTTGGCGTGTTTATAATGGTTTGGGACATAATAGCCTGCAGACTTGTTCAGAAACATTGACATTGCTGAATAAATATGTACTATTTATTTTATCAAC
>OZ024908.1:12169120-12181498 GCA_964017125.1 Flabesymbios commensalis
TCTGAGCGGATGTTTTCTGTTCAATATGTGAGTGACATAATCATCTTAAGCAGTTAGACTGGTTATAAGACCTGTGCAACCTGGTAAAACTGTTGCAATAAGACAAGCTTATTTGCTTAAGGTTGTTATGATACTCAAACCCATATTTTTGAGTTTTGGAGATATTAAGCTGGTTCTGATCCTAGGGGGACGAGTAGTGTTCAACAATAAATATCACTGTTATGGACACTTGTCCAGGCCTGCAGTGTTATGGACTGGTGGGTGCTGTTGACATCAAAAAGTACAAGGCACATCGTTGTGACGTCAATTGATAATGTTCAAACCCTCATATAAAAATTAATACAGTATTGCTGGTATAATTAATTTGGGCGAAGGCCCAAATTATTTCTCTAACTCAGAAGACTGTCTTCTTATTATTATTATTTTTCTACGGATTTTTCGCGGGCCTATTTCTCCTACAGTTTAGCATTTATCGCCACGAAAATTCACAGGAATGTTGGTAATATTGCCACTTGGGTTGCTATGACTTTTTGTGACGTTGGATATGATAGAATCTGAGTTATTTCCAAAAAACGAGATTTTACAAAAAAAACACAAAACTCTGTCAATATTTACTCTTTTTCAAATCTTTTTTTTTATTTTCTTCACGTGTCCAATGCAAAGCCCATGGTCGACACCCGTCACGACCTATCTATCACCGTTTTCAAACTAGAGACAATTGAAAATGACAATTTTCGCGAAAATGTAAAATATCTTTTATCTCAAAAACTACTTGACATATATGAAATTTGATGACTTCTGCGGACTCAGTGTCAAAAAGTAGTAGTTAAACTATGATTACCAAAACACTGTATCTCCAACCGTTAAGAAGTTGACTTTGTGACGTCATAACTTCAAAACTAGACTATACATCTAAAATCCATGTAGCTCACGGAAATCCTTGATAAAATGTCTCCGATAACCTATGACTACAAAAACGTCATATGTCTTACCGTTGCCAAGATATCACACAAAGTCATTTATCACTATGACGTCATATCAAAACAAATATTGCATCAATCTTGAATTTCTCAATTTTAATGAGAAGCAGGACAACAGGCATATTTAATAAAGCAGTTACAATGTTTTCATCTTCAAACATTGCCGACTCAGGACACTGTACTTGTTGACAAACGTCATCATGACGTCATAAAATCTAAAATATTCAAGCTACAGAGATGACGTCAACATTTTTGGAAAGCTCATGAAAAATTAAGTTGGGTAGCAAAGGTCAAGCTGTATCTAGCGTCAGCGGTTTTTGAGTTATTGTTTTTAATTTGGGCGAAGGCCCAAATTATTCCTCTAACTCAGAAGACTGTCTTCTTATTATTATTATTTTTCTACGGATTTTTTGCGGGCCTATTTCTCCTACAGTTTAGCATGTATCGCCACGAAAACTCACAGGAATGTTGGTAATATTGCCACTTGGGTTGCTATGACTTTTTGTGACGTTGGATATGATAGAATTTGAGTTATTTTCAAAAAACGAGATTTTACAAAAAAACACAACACTCCGTCAATATTTAATCTTTTTCAAATCTTTTTTTTTTATTTTGTTCACGTGTCCAAGGCAAAGCCCATGGTCGACACCCGTCACGACCTATCTATCACCGTTTACGAACTAGAGGCAATCGAAAATGACGATTTTCGCGAAAATGTAAAATATCTTATATCTCAAAAAACTACTTGACATATATGAAATCTGATGACTTCTGCGGACTCAGTGTCAAAAAGTAGTAGTTAAACTATGATTACCAAAACACTGTATCTCCACAAGTTATGAGCATTTCAAAAGAAATACTCTGTCCACATTGGCGCAGCATTGGGCCAACTTTGCCAGCCAGTGGACAGTAACCTGGAAGGTCTAGGGCTCTAGCCCCATGGCCTGTAGGCTAAAATGGTCAAGTCAAGTCAATGACTGTCTAATGATATTATTAGTCTTGATAAGGGATTCTAAAATTTTTACAAGCTTATTTCTTAGAGACACAATGAAAAAAAGCTTCATGACATGGGATTTTGTACTGTAAAAAAAGATATTTCACCTTCACAGATCCACACAAAAATGAACAAAGAACTGAAAACAATTTTACTTTAAGATATTATATATTCTGTGTAACCCACAAAGTCTTAATCTGCAAGTTTTTTGCTAAATAATCACTTAATTAGCTATTACGTAATTAACACCATACTCGCTAGGGTGATTAGAAAGGTTCTCTCCAAGTAAAATTTCTAAAGCCCATAACTTTGCGAGTTTTTCACCAATCGAGCTGTAATTTTCAGTGCAGCTTCCCTTAAGCACTTTCTAATTACTTGATTTTTTTTTAGAACGATAGGGATCGGTAATCCGGAATAGGATCCATATAACCTGATTTCACTATTTTGCGTCGTTTCTCCATCAATTTTTGACCTTTTTGCAATCTGTTCTTTCTCGTGATACTTAATAGCACGGCACATCTAATAATATATGCCTGTCTATGCCTATCTGCCACCGTTTATTCCGCTAGAAATTCAAATAGGTTAAATCGCGCTGAAAATCATAACTTTTGAACCGAGCGACGCAATGCTGTCTGGGTGGGCTCGTTGAAAAGCTCGTGAAAATTTAGAACATGGAGTATCGCAAGTAAAACGCCGTATCTATAAAAGTCACCGAGTTATCGGCCCCTGAATATTTACGAATTAAGTTGATGACGTCACAGGACTCGAATCAAGCGTCGCAGGGCTGTCTGGGTGGCCTTGTTAAAAAGCTTGTAAAAGACGCAAGTCCAACCTTTTTTCCTTTTGAATTAACTCTCAAGTTACCACCAAATTATTCGCCCAAATTCCCTGTCGCTTTAGCTACAGGTCCCTCTAGTTTGAATTCTTGTCATAAGTACCGGTAAAGCTTAGATATATATTTCGCTCAAATGTGCTTTATCACATGTTATTGTGATTAACCTGGGCTGGGGCTCTGGTGCAGTTGTTAAAGCTGCCTGCTTGGAATGTCGGATTTCGCGGGTTCGAACCCCACTCTGGACTTCAAGTTTCAAAGGACGAAATGTTTCTACTCTGCTCACTCGTGAAGATTCAATATTGTGGGGAGCCTCCGTGACCGAGAGGTATCTTGCTCGGCCTGAGACCGCCAGGGCTCCAATTTCGAGTGCTGTGTCTGGAGGGAAGTGTCATCTTCAGGAGGTTCTCCTGGCTCAGTTTTGCCTAGATATGTACAAGGTGGCCTACAACCCCATGTATTCATTCATTTGTGATTAACCTGAACAATTTTGAAGGCATGGATTGGTGTATGGCTTCAGTGAATCTAATTAAATAAATAACGTGGCTGATAATATTGTTGAGGGTTGAATAACGCTCACGTAGTATGTGATTTTTGTCAAGAGCCGTCAAAATCATTGCCGGCTATCCATAATTTAAAATGTGCGCTTCTAGCGTTACCAGTACTTCTGACCTCAACTAAATGTTGTTATTAAACTTGTACCTAACAAGCCATTGTGACCACTAGACTGGCAACGCTTTATAAAATTGATATAGGACAGTAACCGCTGTATCCTGCTACAGCGAAAAGAAAAGAAAATCTTATAAAAGACAATCTGCCACTGCCACTGAACGTCGAATAAAATCCAATAGACAAAGGCCAAGGGATTGTTACCACTCTGACAGCCCACCCAACCAAGTGATAAATGGCTTGTGGGATGAAATATATCCTTTAAGCGGAAAAGAACACTAATAAAAAAATTATGATGACAGATATGTCCCCAGACAGTACACAGCCAGATGAGAACTATATCTCTGTCCCCTCGTGTAGACAACTCTATGAAAATGTTTGCTTCCGTTGCCAACAATACTACTTACTTATTCACTAAGTATAGTAGATCTAACATTCACTTTAATGTTCTTTGAGGATACCACCTTTTTTATCTCAACTGAATACTGGGCATTAAATGCCAAGTACTACAATAATTTTTTCACATCCATATGCAATAGTGTGATGCCAACACAAAAGGCTGTTTGTGAAAATCAGTGCACAGTGAATTTTAATTATTCCGTAATCCTGGATTAACTTATACCATGCATAGACAAAACAGTTGAAGAGGCAGATATTGTCCTCAATTCAAGTTTGAATACCCCAATAAGCTGTACATGTCAAGAATGAAACAGCTAGAAGTTCTTGTACTTGAGTCTATATAACCCGACTCAAGAGAGCGTATGTTGACGCACCTCCTTACAGGAACACAAGAAACCTTTTCATCGGTGTATTCCCAGTGAAATACTAAAAAAATATTTGCCATAACTGCTGTGGACATTAAGGCTACTTTCAATGGTGCTAGAGGTATTGAAGACAGGTATTAAAGACAAGGCGTGTCAGTAATCACCATCTACGTCTGTGGCAATAGCCATGTCTTTCTATCTCTGTTAAATCAGGAAGAGCCAGACAATGCTGCTATGAAATCTGGGCACCGCAGAATACTCCTCCCGCACTGTGGATACCGATGTGGTGGTTAACGGTGTCACAGGCTCACTCAGAAAATGTATGAGGTAGGAGATGAGCTCAGAAGAACTGTTAATTGTTCCTGCAATCACAGGACACGGCATCAACCTTAGCGGGACTAGGGGGAAAACAGCAGTATGGAACACTTTAAAGTGACTAATGCATTCCTGGACCTGGCATCTGCACCGCTGAGGATTCTTTCGCAACCCGCGAGAGATTTGTAGTACTCCTGCATGACCGCACCTGCACATATTCTGGCAAAAAATGTTCGATACCTCGAAGGAATACTTTAAGCCCCGCAACAGCAATTTGATTAAGCTACTTACCAGAGAGGACATTGTTGGGGATAATGCGTTGCTCCATACGGCACTGTCCCACCACCATGTCACTGGTGATGTTTGGAAAACGATGGACAACACTTCTAAGTCCTGATAAAAAAATTATCTTGTTGGTGCAAAAAGGCTGTAATGATTATGCTAATCCCAAATGCGCAATACTTTTTACTGATCACAGAACAGTGTATGTTAACATAACATGATATATCTCGCTGGTTGCTTCTCTCTTTAAACGTACATGTATGTATAGATATACACCCAATATATACTACTTATATCAAATTGTGTTAAGAAATGTCAAAGTAAAACCATTCACTTCCTGAATGACCTCAAATTAAATTATTTGCAAATTTAGACATTATAATCGAGCATATCATTGGAGAGAAAATAAAATATAATTTAGTAGATTTTCAGAAGACGCCATCTTGAAATCTAACATGGACGCGCCAAACGAATTTATAGTGGAATCATTCTCAACTCCTTGGCCTCAAGTTTGTAATTCAATACACTAAAATTAGGTCTCCAGCTGACATAGAACCAAAAATGTTTCAAAGAAAGTTAGTTTTATGAAGCCGCCATTTTGAAATCCAATATGGCGGCCACTCAGTGTGAATTTTGAGTGGCTCCAAATCTTAAAATGTTCTTGATGAAATACTTTTTGAGTCTGCCAAATTTGGTGTTTTCTTCACAAAATGCACAATTATTTTGCTATGCCGCTGTACTATATCCGCTCCAAATTTCCAGATAAAGTACAGAATATTCCACAAGTGCAAAAACTAAAAATTAGCTCCAAAATGAACGTTTTTGAACGCGCGTCAGAAGATGAAATTGAAAAGCTTATTTTGAGCTTATCGTGAAAATCATGTGATATGGACCCCATTCCTACAAGCGTGTTGAAAAATTGTCTTCATATATGAATAAACCCATATAACTGACATAATTAACCTTTCAATGGAAAATAGTACATTTCCTCAAAATTCCAAGGAAGCTCATGTAAGACTACTACTGGAAAAACATCTCTTCCTAAAAATGAGCTGAAAAATTACAGGCCTGTAACTAACTTATGTTTCATTTCCAAAATCTTAGAAAAATAGTAGCCAATAGGCTGCAAGCTCATATGAAAAAGAACCATCTATCTAATCCATTACAATCAGCCTACAGGAAACATCATTCTACAGAATCGACTCTACTTAAAGTACATAACGATATAATTATTAATATGGACCAGGATGAAGTTACGGCTCTGACCTTGCTTGATCTTGTCGGCCGCTTTCGACACCATTGACCATGCTACATTAACAGAAATACTTTCTGATTGGTATAGAATATCTGGCCAGGCGCAAATTTGGTTTTCTTCTCAGGCACCAATCCGTACAAATTAAAAACACTTTGTCAGATAAAGTCACACTCTCATATGGAGTACCACAGAGCTCTGTGCTAAGACCAGTGCTTTTTACTTTGTACACTACACCACTCAGCACTATTATCCCTAGTTTTGACATAAACCACCATCTTTGTGCCGATGATACTCAAACTTGTCTCTATCAGTTTAAAACGCTAAAGAATCTCTTGAGAAATTGCAACATTGTTAATTGGGTGTGTCGGCCTGGATGACAGTATCTAAGCTGAAGCTCAATCCTAGCAAGACAGAATTTCTTCTTATTGGGACCAAACTTCAACGAGAAAAATTCTTGAATAATTTCCAATGCTTAATTCTGGGTCAAGACACAAATCCATCTAAATCAGCTAAAAATCTTGGTGTACTATTTGACAATGGCCTCAACTGCCGAAAACACATATCCCAAACATGTAGGGCATGCTTCTATTATATCCGTGACCAGCGTCGAATTAGAAAAAAAGTCTGTTCTTAGATCTTGTCAAGCAAATTGCAGTGGCACTCGTAAGTAGTAAGTTAGATTATTGTAACTGCCTTTTTCACAATATTCCAGAAAAGGATATCGCTAGATTACAACGGTTTTAAAACTGCCTTGCAAGAGTTGTAACCAAGGCCCCACGATTTAGTCGTTCCGTTCCAATTCTAAAACGATTAAATTGGCTTTCTGTCAAGTTTCCCATTCATTTTAAAATATGCGCAATAACTTTCCGAACCCTCAAAGACAACCAACCTGCATGTCTGGCTGACTTACTTGTTCGGCCAAAATGCTCAAAATATCTACGCTCCACAAATTCAAATAGATTTGTTGTTCCTCGTATAAAGACAAACAATTGGTCAAGAGCTTTCTCTATATCTGGTCCAGCCTTATGGAACGCCCTGCCTGTGCCAATACGTAATGCCAAAACAATCTTAACATTCCGAAAATTACTTAAATCTCACTTATTTGACCTGGCTTTTCCACCCTAGTCCCTTAACCTGTTTTGGCCTGGATTATGACACATGATTACGCTAAGGATTTTTGCGCCGCTGAGCTCGGTCCGCAGAGGATATAGGCGCTATAGAAGTTTAATTGATTGATTGGTTGATTGGTACATGGATAAATTGATAAATCACTGACCGAACGAATGAATAAATAGATGTATACATGAATGAATGAATGAATAAATGAATGAATGAATGAATGAATGAATGAATGAATGAATGAATGAATGAATGAATGAATGAATGAATGAATGAATGAATGAATGAATGAATGAATGAATGAATGAATGAATGAATGAATGAATGAATGAATGAATGAATGAATGAATGAATGAATGAATGAATGAAAGAATGAATGAAGAATGAATGAACGAATAAATAAATATATGAATAAATAATAAAAGAATGAATGAATGAATAAATGAATGAATGAATGAATGAATGAATTAATTAATTAATTATTTAAAAAATTAATTAATTAATTAATTAATTAATTAATTAATATTTTTTTCAACATCTGAGTCATTTTCACGAATTTATTAGCTTTAATTAGCTATTATTGAATTGGTGTGTGGCACTACATATTACAGATTTAAAATCCCGGTCGTCAAAGGGTTTATTGATTGCCTGGACTGTTCATTGACATTCTTCTATCACAACCCATCAACTGTAATAGCTCAAATATGAAGGTGGTATGCCCAATTATGTGTTATTCATAGTCGCGTTATGTCGTCGGAAATGTATCATACGAAACATGCGTCGTTTTTTTAATTTCCATAGCTCGGCTTATATTTATATTTATATTTACGTCATACAAGCAATACATTGGCGAATGAAAGAATGAATGAATGACTATCGAGTTAATGAATTAAGGAATGAATGAATGAATGGATGAATAAATGCATGAATGAATGAAAGAATGAATGAATGAATGAATGAATGAATAAATGAATGAATGAATGAATGAAGAACCGAATGAACGAACGAACGAACGAACGAACGAACAAACGAATGAATGAATGAATTAATGAATGAATAATGAATCAATGAATCAATAAATCAATGAAAAAATGGATGAATGAATGAATGAATAAATAATCGAATGCATGAATGAATAAATAAACGAACCAACGAGCAAATAAATGAATAAATGAATAAATGAATAAATGAATAAATGAATAAATGAATAAATGAATAAATGAATAAATGAATAAATGATTAAATGAATAAATAAATAAATGAATAAATGAATAAATGAATAGATGAATAAATGAATCAATAAATAAATAAATTAATTAATAAAAGCATACATGAATCAATCGATCAATCAATAAACAAATAAATCAAAAAATGAACGAAAATGAAAGTATGAATGGAGGAATGGATAAATGAATGGACTAACTAACGAACGAACAAACGAACGAGCGAGCGTACGAGCGAATTTATAAATGTATCAATGAATGGATAAATTAAAGATTGAATGAATTAATGAATGAATGATGAATGAACGAATAAATAAATAAATGAATAAATAATAAAAGAATGAACGAATCAACGAACGAACGAAAGAAGGAGAGAACGAATGAACGTACAAACAAACAAATAAATAAATTATTAAATGAATAATGAATAAATCAAGCAATCAATCATTCAATGAAAAAAATGTATGAATGAATAAATAAATGAATGGATGAATAAATGATTGAATGAATGAATGAATAAATGAATGAATGAATGAATGAATTAACGAATAAATGAATGAATGAATGAATGAATGAATGAATGAATGAATGAATGAATGAATGAATGAATAAATGAATAAAGAAATGAATGAATGAATGAATGAATGAATACAAAATTAAATAGAAAAATGAATGTGAAGAAGAATGAATAAATAAATGAATAAATAAATGAATAAATAAATGAATAAATAAATAAATGAATGAATAATTAAATGAATGAATAATTAAATGAATGAATGTATGAATGAATGAATGAATGAATGAATGAATGAATGAATGAATGAATGAATGAATGAATGAATGAATGAATGAATGAATGAATGAATAAATGAATGAATGAATGAATGAATGAATGAATGAATGAATGAATGAATGAATGAATAAATGAATGAATGAATGAATGAATGAATGAATGAATGAATGAATGAATGAATGAATGAACCTCACCACAACATTGCCTTTTTATGAGCGGTTGGCGACAAAGCGTTTTCTTTTTTTGAAGCCTGAACATGACCCAAGCCCTGTGTTCGCTTGGTAATATATTATTTCCGTGATAGATATCAGTCTGTACCACTACCTCATACACCACTATTATTCTCACATCATAATGACAAACTCGGATGGACAATATTCCTGATTATTGATGATCTTGTGTGGCCTCCTGTGACCTTCATTGAAATATTAATGTCTATACGGGTGTCCTAAGGTCACATGGGATTCATATATATATGGAAGACATATCGCTGATGTATAAATAGAGTTGGTACATTAAGTATAAGCGCCGTCTACGATATTCCCGCGTGTGGGAACCTTTCAAGGAAACATAAACTAACCATATTTCCTGCGTCACATGTGGCAGTTGGCTGAGCTCTGTGCATCAAGGGAGGCTACGTAGCGAGAAATAAAACAGGAATAAATAAAGTAAATAACAAGGCAATATATATATGACTGAATAAAAGAGTGAATGAATGAATAAACGCACAAGAATTAAAGAATAAACGAGCGCTGAAACGAAATAAATAGGTATTAAGTATTAAGTATCAAAGCATTTATAACGCGCCACATATCTCATGTGATTCATGGACGCAAAGGAAAACAAATGAACGAACGAACGAACGAACGAACGAACTAACAAACAAACGAACGAACGAACGAACAAACGAACGAACGAACGAACGAACGAACGAACGAACGAACGAACGAACGAACGAACGAACGAACGAACGAACGAACGAACGAACGAACGAACGAACGAACGAACGAACGAACGAACGAACGAACGAACGAACGAACGAACGAACGAACGAACGAACGAACGAACGAATAAACGAACGAACGAACAAACGAACGAACGAACAAACGAACAAACGAACGAACGAACGGAGTCATTTCTGCTACTAACTTTCTCCTTAGCTCAGTCGGCAGACAGAATTCAAAACAATCACATCATTGACATTTCTCCCGACAACAGCAAGCACGAGACGTTCTTCAAACAACAGTGGTCCAACATCAAGACAAATTGGGAGGAGATCTGGGCTGCTCTTACATTCTGCGTGTCTATCACCCAATCAGAGCCCACAGAAGGGGTCACGTGCCCATCCAGGCGTTGATGGTCGGATCATGGGGCAATAAAGGCGCTTTCAGCTTCACAGAGATCAAGTAAAGGTCACAGAGGAGGCACCAGACAGTGGACAATATTATCAAGCTACAAAAAATACTGACTGAAAGCAAAGACAAAAAAAAGCACATTCTGGATCTTGACTCTATACTGTTTAGCTCTATCCCCGCTAAAGCTAGTTACATTTATTTTATGCGCACAAACACACTAATTATTAAAATGTACTAACCATTTAAGCTCTAATATCGACTATAGTCGTTTTTAGTCAATTCTATTAGCACAATAAATCTGTTAATAATACTCAAATGTGTATTTCAACATAAATATTTGCATCATATACGGTGGAGCAACATTAAATCATCTTTGGGTTAACATATTATCGTGTTTTGCGACATAAGCCTATGTCTACGCAAACACAAGCTGAAAACACGAGATTCGGTCATCTAATTTGCAAAGACCATAACCCCCAATACCCCCCCCCCCCCGCCTTTCCCCCCCCAACCCCGACAAACGGAGCACCAGTAAAGCTACTACATGTATGTATTTGATCTTTCTCACATTCAAGTTGCAATTACATAGTTGAGAATTTCTACATTGGAATTCGTCTTCTGTCCGGGCGCATATCTTGAAGAATGTGATTGTGGAAAAGATCCAAGAAATGGTCCAGCGCGGTGAAAAAAAAGAGCACACCTCAATTTTCAGCTAACGTTGCCGTGTACTATGACCTCTGGGCGCTAAGGTCAAGTCATCCAGCAACCACGAGACACTGAGCCAATGTTTTTGGCGCACCAGCAACACTTACAGTGCTGTAAGAGTAAAAATATTTCTAACGGCCGTGGACCCATAACATAGGTATTCAAGTGAATCAGAAAGAGCTAATTAAAGGTACCCACATTGAGAAAATTAAATGTTCTATTTGTGTTACTCTACATATTAAAACAGGCTAAATTTGATTTCTTAATTAGTTTTAAACATGTTTAAACTCAATTTTTATATGATATGCTTTTATTTCGAATCTAATTTTGGATAACAGTTGTAAATAGGGCGCTTCGGTGTTTAACGTCACATATTTCGTCACATTATATTTGCACAAATGTTCATTTATGGTAACATTAAAGGTACTAGTTCACATGTACACCCCATTGTCAATAATAATTTGATATCCTGAAAATATTTGCTACCATGATAACCAGATAAAACATTTATCACAACGAAGGTTGATTTTGGCTTCTCATATATGGTACAGTATAAAAATAATTATATTCTGCATATGTTAAAATAGGCATAGTTTTATATTACTATTTTAACTATTTAGAATCTGAAGTGCTTAAAGCGTCACTGTGATGAGGCAGCCAGCATGTGCGAACACTCACTACGCCGTATTCACCAATCGCAGAGACATTGGTAAATTGCATACTGCTCTCAACCCATAATATTCACTCCTGAGACTTATTGCGATTTTTATAAAAAGAAAACATTGCTCATTTCAATTCACTTGACACGTTAAGCTATTTCTCAACATAACCTAACTATTACTAGTATTTGATACGTCTGTGTTTGTCATTCTGGTGATATTTTAATGGTAGGATATTGTCAAAAGTTCAAGTAAGCAAGATATGTAGTATGATGAAATGCGTTCAAAATCACAGATTAACAGTAAACTAAGCACAAATGAAATGTTCTGGCAAAAAAATATTTGAATTGGAGTAGTATAAGCTAATATTATTTATTTATATTAAACTTAACGAATTGATCATGGAGCTCTGATAAGTATGATGCATGATCAT